>CAJNOQ010000510.1:17378-48507 GCA_905250885.1 Didymodactylos carnosus | reverse complement strand
AGGCTAACATTCAAACCGCTAATCGAAGATCTACAAACTGCAAGAGACTCAGATGTTTAAATTTAATTATTTCGGGATAGTACGTATTTTAGACGACCCTCTACTACAATTTTCTATCAACTTTTTTGTTTTTGCTTTTTTTCATGAACAAAAATTTTTCCGACGGTTAGAAAATTGAATAAAAACACTTCGAAAATCATATTAAAAAAATCAGTAATATACAATTCGGTGCGTCTTCATGTCCTCTTTCCAACGGTGAAAACCACAGTTCTCTATCTTGTTGTTATCAAACGTTATGCAAAAAGTACTCACGAGCATTCATGCATGCTACCAGCACATATGCGAAAGAAACAGATCTTATCGAAATTTTATTATTATAATATTAGTTGAATATTGATCAAATAGCATAGAAAAATAGAGCGAAAGACGCTCTATCTGTTCATTAACAGAGAAATGTTTTTGAAGCGCTCCTTAAGAAAATAAAGTACCTTCCTCACTACTTTTGGATTGCCCTAAGTAATCCTCAGTTCTTCATTTTGTTAACTTGTTTACCAAATGGTCAAGCTGTCCACAAGAAAGAAAGTAAGACGCAAACTTACTAGTGATGATTTGAAACTTGGCACATAACGACAATAATAATTCTTCCATAACTTGATTTGTCTTATAGCATTATTCGGCAAAAGTACTTTCTCGATTTTATCATTATAAAATGGATTCAAATACAGTGATCTCTCACGCAATACATGTGTCCATAACGACATTGTATGTTCAGAAACCTAAAATAAATGTTAAAAAGAATGTCAAGCGCTGTTATTTTAAACAAGAATAGAATGCTTACTTTCATTTCTGTTCTGAGTTTTTCTGAATTGAGTAAAAACGTTCCATATTGGCACGAATACAGATTATCAGCTATAGTAATTAAAAGTTTTTCATTAAACTCAAATGCGGATGGAAACTAAACATAAAGACATAGGAAAATATACACTACTGCACTTCATAACTGCAGTATTTACTTGTTGAAGTAATTGAAATGTACAATCCAAAAACTGTAAAAATACTGGTGATCGTTCAGAATCACTTTTGTCACCATGACCAATACGCTGTAAAGGGAGAAGTAACACGTTATAGTTGTCTTGCATGGCATGAATTTTGAAAATACTAATCGTTTCAAATCAATCCTACCAGAAAGAATTTATGTCCGAAACTGAGCCACTCTTTTTCTATCAAAATCATATAGCCGTTTAATGTACGATAGTGACCATCAAGCATAAGCATGGATAATGATGTTAACTAAAAAACAGAAATATGAATAAAACAATCCACCTCTTTTTCCGGTAAATGCTTGATCTATAACTACTGAAAAAGAAACGAAACTCTCTAATGACATTTAAAAGAATTTAACAATATCAAACAAGTTACTCGTCATAGAGATGGCTAGAACATCAAAGATAAACTTTTCTTCTTACTTGTGCAGTTCGATCCCCGCCATCGCTACAGTGAACAAGCACCGAACGTTTCTCATTGTAAACTAACGATACAAGCCTAAAGGCACCAGTTAATATTGCCTTAAATATTGAAACATGGGATGAAAAACTATCGAAGTAAGAAGTCTATCTTTCGATTAATACCCTTATATGAAATAGCCAGTTTGAATTTTCCAAATCGCTAAACCATGTTTTATCATCATATGCGACTGCACGTAAACTAGCTTGTAATTTTCTCAAACTAAAAGAAAGAATAATAATGTCTATGACTAACTAACTAAATAACTAATCGATTATGCACGACGAACCTTTCGCGCATAACATGGATACTCTGAATATTATGAAATTCTAATTCACAATTTGGATAATCTTCATAACCACCACCATTGGCCATATTTGCCATAGCATGCATTTTTGGACGAGCATCTAATATTAATAATTTTGGTCCTTGATTTACATTGGCATCGGCTACTTTACGTAATAAATCAATATCATCTTCACATGTTTTATTCGACAAACCAGTTAATGGTTGACTAGAACGTGTTATTGTTGCGTATGTTTCTCGACTATACCAACTAAGCACCTTCAAGCAGAGGAAAACAAACATACAACTAGTAATAAGCAACAAGATAAAAATAGAATTAATCAATAACTACCGGTATTCGTGCTCGACTACGAAATTCCGACACACGTGACAATCGAGATGTATCAAAATTGGACGGAAGAACTAGTATATCAGGGTACGTGTCACATAATGCATAGCCTTTATTAATATCAGCATTGATTGTCCAATGTGGGTCACAATTTTGCTGAATACCCTATTTAAATCAAATAAAATCCGGAAATTTTTTATAGATGGATAGTCTAAAGTATGTCATGAATCCATAGATTGAAGAAATTTCGCTTTTTGACGCGCACACTTGAAGTTTCAGAGCTGTTGAGCTTCTCTACAGTATTCGTGGTGTTCGCTACTTGAAAAGACTACTCAATGTGAAATTTGTCCTTTTTCAATTATATGTTTAACAGTACTTGAAACAAGTCACTTGTTGTCTCTTAAGTGAGACACGTTCGTTTTAGACAAAAACAACAATAAAATGCATACATCATAAGGAACATCGACTCAATCAACAATATGAATGGGTCTGTCGCTATCCATTCATGCATATGAATGGTAAGGTGGTACCAGTTTAATGATGAAACAACCCATATTATCCGTCTTAGGACAGGATGACATTTTACAATATCATGGAATATTTATGATGCTACTCTTTAGCAATTGATCCTTGTACAAAGAAAGATATAAAATGATTAACAGACAGAATTAATTGCTAAAATTGTATTTTTTGTTTTTTATATTAGTAAATAAAGGAAAACTTAACATACTTTTGCACAAACCTTTAACTAGAAGAAACTGGCAAACAAACCCGTGTAGTTAGGTGTGATTAGTAAGAAAAATGTGAATTATTTAAATAAAAATAAGTCGCTTAATAAATTATGCTTGAAGTTCAGATAAATCTTTGTATAAATTTCAATGATAACTCACGTAACAAATGCATATTCAAGAAGGCTAGGCTAAATTCGGAGTGAGTAAAATTTGTATTTCTTACATTTATCTTACCTAAATAGCACGGCTAACCACAAAAACTTTATATCTTAATCGAACGTCAAAGTCGATTACTTCTTAGTTGTTAGAAAAACATCACCCTTTTAAAGAAGAAGAATTGCACTCGTACGATCAGAGAAACAAATTATTGATCACATGGTTAGTCAGAAAAGGCTTTTCTTACTGAATAAGTTTCTCAATTGGTTCATTCTAAACCAAAAAGTAAAACAGCATTAAAAAAGGTCTCAGATGAAAATTGGCTAAGCAGCAACTTCTCTTGGCATGATTTGTTTTTCTATACTCGTAGAGAAATAAAAACGCTTACCATTCTTGTGTAATCTTTCATTTTATTATACAAGATCCATCCTTCATCAATAACATTTGGACACATTTTCTTCTTATAATCTGACGCAAAAAATAACTGTAAACAACAAAAAAAAGTTAGATAACTGAACGGTAAGAGTAGACGGAGAATAATCTTACACTAAAAAATTGAATAGGACTTGTTAGGTCTATTTTATTGGTTGATATTGGAAATATTAGACGTGTTAATTGATCAAGTAAATTTCGTCGTTGATTTTGTCCTTTCGTATTATCAAAAAAATAGCATCGAAAGTCCTGAAAAAAAACACAAACTGAATAAATACATATTAGAATTATAAAAATTTTATACTTTGCAATTAATTTCAATTCCATAAGACACATCATCAATATTACTTCGTACTTGTCCACCAATCCTTTCTATCTGACTAATCATTCCAAGTGGTACATCGACTAACACCTAAACAAAAAGGATAAATAAGATCTAATGAACTCTGTTATGTCCTACATACCTGTATTTTATCGGATACTTTTGTCGCAAATATTAGTCGAAATTTTGTTAAAACCAGTTCACCACGATAAGTTGTTCGACTATTTATTCTATACGAAACGTCTAATAAAAATAACACACAGTAAAAGAAACAATAGATCCACCTTTCCAAATTACCTTCGCGTAACTTTATTTCTTCTTCACCTTTCAGAAGTTTGATAGGTAACCGTAATTCATATGTATGCTTAATCGCGTGTGGTTCAGGTTGTGAATGTCGATATATTTTTCCTGACTGATTCTGAATACAAAGAAGACTTCTGTACACTCTCATGGAAAATAAAGACAAAGAAAGAAAAGCGCAACATAACACAAGCAATTGGATAGAATGGAAGTAGGCCCTTGAAACTAATATGAAAATTTATTGCATATAAATGATTGCAATACCAAAAAAAATTTCTCAGTTACTTTTAAATAAACATACAATGGTTTTGTTGCCATGAGTAAAGTGGCAAGCATCTGGAGTTAAAAGTGCTCTTTCGATAGCTCTTCAAACTGCAACAACAAAAACAAACATAAGTGAGCATACCGACATTGCTCCTTGTGAATGTTGTAAAGCAGAATGTGCTACATTTGACATTGATATGTTCTCGTTTGACGATGATATAGACGAATCATCTTTGATTTCAAAACTTCCACTAGTGGCTTTGTTCGACGATTTTGAATGTAAAATTCTTGAAGTAGGATGTAAGGTATCGACAATTGAATCGTGACTATTCGAACGGCGAATTTTTGTGTTAGTTAAATCGCGCTTATTATTTGAAGTCATGCTACTCGGCTATTTAAATATTAATATTCAGACAAGAGGGAAGAGAGGATTTTCACGAAGTGGAAAAAAAGCACTCGAAATTTCGAAACTTCTTCACAGTCATACTGTCTTCTCTTCCGCATTTGAACGTTTCAAATTACATCTTTAAAGTTACGACAGACTGATGAATTAAAGGAATTTTCAAGCTAATAGAATAAAAAAATCAGCAGCAGTATGGGGACGCTCATTTACTCGTCAGTAGAAGAAGGATTTTAAACCAATAACTATTCGAAAATGTTGATGACGAGAACCTCTTCTTTTAAAAAATAACTGCGACAAGGAATCTCTCAACTGATTGTAAAATAATAGAGTCAGTTTAAGTCAGCGTTGATTTCTCGACATGACCAAACAAAATGCCATCAGTACCATTGAACATTAACGACCTCTTTTAAAAATCCTTCTTTAGAGAAGACCTATGCGAATTTAGCTCTTCTTTCTGAGCTTTGCATTTGGTTAACAGTACTCTCAACACCTAAAACTGTGATTAAAAATAACTTAAAAAGAAAACTCTCAGTTATATTGATAGAAAGTTTATCTATAGTCGCGAAAAAGTGCTTTTTCGTATTCAGCACACTCGATAACGCACTAGATTTTCTATTTTTGGCAAGGAGAACTGTCAAAAGTTTAGGAAAAATTTTCAAATAAAATGGCGAAAAAAAATTTCCATGCGAAAATAATATTGTTTTCAAAATTTTCCTAAACTTTTGACAGTACTTCTTGCCAGAAATAGAAAATCTACTGAGTTATCGAGTGTGCTGAATATGAAAAAGCACTTTTTCACGACTCTGAATGAAGTTTATTTTTCTATTGATGGTATGTTGAGTTTATGAATACTTAGTTGCTAATTTGCTAGTATCAACACCATCAACATCGTTTATAGAAATGAACGTTGACGCTCTCAACTAACCACCTCTATTCTAGGTTATAACTGATATAAGATGACTTGGACCATATTATTTTTATTGAATAGATCCCCTGTTTCTTCGTTGCTCGAGTTGAAACTCCCATATGAATCCCCGCGGAAATCCCTAAAATGAAGAGAAATCATGTGAGATTTTCGGAAAATTTTTTTTGCGACAAGGAGAGAATTTTGTAAACTTTAAGATTCCAGAAAAAATAAAAAAATTTTGCAGGATTCTTCTACAGTTCCCATCCATCCTTTTGTTTTGTCAATGCACATAGAGTAATACTAATTTTTGAAAATTTTCTTGGATAGAGCTATACAGAAAGGATCAGCGAAGAACCCTAATGAATATACTTGCGAGCGGATACTTGCTTACTTGCAAATTTCTGCGGGTACTTGACAAGTACTTGACATACATTACAGCAAAAATACTACTTGATAAGTACTTGTGCAAGTACTTGCGAAAATATGCAAGTAAATAAATACTTGTGAAGTGTTTCCTGTACTTGGACAAGTACTTGATTTTTTTTAAACAGCATCAAGTGCTTGCAAGCATGATGTGTGCTCGGCACCAGATTGGCGACTAATATCTATAGCTCAAGGTTTGTACTCCCTAAAAACAGGATTACTATCAAACCTTTAGTTTTTCGTGTTTTTGCAATAAACCTTTTATGAAATACGGGCTTGCAGGCTGTTGACGAATAGAGGTAGCGTACGAAACCCGAAGAATAACTTCTTCCCGAAAAGATTCCGGATTACTTTTACTAAAACATCCAAAAGATTTAGCATAAAAATTTTTTCATACGAATTTTTATTTTTTTCAAAGTGCCCTTACGAAACCATTTATCTTTCCAAGCACTTAGTGACTCTTGTAGTCGAATGGTGGGTCTCAGATATCATACGAAACCTAAAGAGTGTAGAAATGGTTGAAATTCTCTATAATTTTTTAGGTTTATAGTAAACCTTCATTTTGGCGAGTACTGGTCAGATTTGGTCGAGTTTATCTGATAATAGTTGAGCAAATGGAAATAACACGAATGATTACACTCCTTATACAGTCACGTTTATATGAGTAACGTTTTATGTACTTGCATGCAAGTACATTCACTAGAGAACAGTCTCAACCCTCACTTGAACAAAGTACTGACGTACCGAAATGCTAACAAAAAATTCAGAAAATTAGCAAAATATTAAAATTCTCACGAAATTCCTCTGCTTGTTTAAATGAAATGATATATATATGAACCTATTCATTAATAGGAAGGTATTTATACAAAATTAGCTATTTTTCTGTTTTTTTACAAAATAAAACGGACTTGGAATAGAAAAAATGTTAACAGGTGCTCGACACGAGCGTTTTCTGAATATACAAAAGTACACTCCTGATTGAAATAAAGCCAGAATTAATAACCAAATCGAAAGCCTTGCATAATTAATGGATTTTGCTGAAATTGGTTGAACGTCATTGGATTGTGTTGAAATTGATTCATCATCCTTGAAGAGTCATAATGAAAATTCATAATAGGGTTAAACATTCCCTGTCGCTGCATCAGTTGAGCAGAAATTGGTGGTGAAAATGGAAAAAAAGGCATATTATTTCCATATGAAAACATAGGATCTTCTCCTAATGCAGATGCCGAATCATGATGTAAGAATGCATGCCGTGGTCCTGCTCTATGGCGACGAAATGGAATTTTTTGTAATTGCTCTCCGTTGATGTTTTCTCCTGTACGAAAGTGTCGTGGTGAGTCTAATATTTTATGAAAATCATTTGGCGATTGCTGCATTTTGTCACGATGACGAGACGCTGAGCGAGTACGAGTTTTCAACAAATTTGCTGGTGACCCAACTCGTGGCGAATGATGTTGAAAATCAGTCTTTTCCTGCCATTGATTTCCTTTCGATGAAGATGATGATCCAAACAGAGGAAGTCGTTCATCACCGTTTTTATCTCGAGCAACATTTACAGCATCGAAAAAACTATTAGGCAGTTTGTATACTATTGGTTGTTCAACATGTTCATCATGTTCAACATGTTTGTGTTTTTGACGTCTACGAAAAAGTCGCATCTATAACTGGTCGATAGTAGAAAGAAACAAAATATACATGCTGACCACGTAGGTAATCATCTAAAGTCACTGAAGCGAAAACTGTTTCTTCTATTTTTATCCGTGACACATGTAATCGACACTCCTATCAACCAACGTAAAGAAAAAACTGAAGTTTATTTAGAGTCGCGAAAAAGTGCTTTTTCGTATTCAGCACACTCGATAACCCAGTAGATTTTTTATTTTTGGCAAGGAGAACTGTCAAAAGTTTAGAAAAAATTTTCAAACAAAATGGCGAAAAAAAACTTCCATGGGAAAATAATATTGTTTTCAAATTTTTCCTAAACTAATGGGGGGTAATTCTTTCGGTGCTGTCCCACACTTTGCATGAAGGTTTGCCGCAAAAATCGCGACATATCTCATTTGAAAGAGCAATTAAGTCTGAGTAAGAATGCGCCATTTAAAAAATTTTAAAACATCGGTATGGGGTTCTGCAGAGGTTCGACATTTGGGAATTTATAGGTTCCAAGACGCCACTCATACCTAATTATCTCAGAAATGACAAAAGTGACAACCTGAACGCTTTAGGATATAGACTAGAGACAACAAAGAATAAAAAGACTCATTTAAAAACCTTCGAAATGCTTCATTGCTCTACTGCAATTGTTCTAAAATTGTTCGGTGAAAATCATGAAAATCCGCGATATTAAAATGCATTTTTCACGATCAACTCGAACTCTAAACTCAAAAGTAATATATGTATCACATTCCTCGTACTGGGTTCTATTTAGAAATATAGTTTTTAATTGTTCACATCGCTCTTGTAAGTCTGCTGAGAGCCACCTTTCCAAGGGGGAAAAGGCGACTTTTTCTTTCTTAGCATCGGAGAGCATCCGATGCCAAGCATCTCAAGCTCCGGAAAGCTTCACGAGTCGCCTTTTCCCCCTAGCATCTTTCATAAACATTACGGCACTTATTTGATTTTTGATGGTGCCCCAAGCTATTTTTAACTAAGTTTTTCCCGTTTTTGTTCACTCCAGAGTACATTTTCGGACTCTACACATTTTGAAATATATGAATCCACTGAGATCGCAATACGTTATCTCCGGTTTCCGAGATATAGGTCTTTGAAATTCCGGGTTTTCCAAAAGGTATACCAACTGTACATCGAAACAAATTTTTAAACATACTGTAAGACAGAACGTTCATTTCTTACAAAATGACGTATTTTGTACGTTTTTAAGTTAAAAAATAACCGAGTTGGAGTCAATACAGAATTGTTGTACAACAACATCAGTGTAATCACGCATCTCCAAGCGGTTAATGCGCTCTTTTCGAATTTTTGATGCGATTCCATTTGGCTAAGCAATGTAAATGTGGAAAATATCTCATTTTGTAAAGAAATGAACGTTCTGTCTTATGGTATGTTTAAAAAAATTTTTCGATCTACTTTGCAGTTGATAGATCTTCTGGAAAACCCGGAATTTCAAAGATCTACATCTTTCCTATATATGTGCATTGGGGTGAACAAAAATGAGAAAAACGTAGTCAAAAATAGCTTGGGGGACCATCAAATAAGCCATTTTATTCTTTGTTGTCTCCAGTCTATATCCTAAAGCGTTCAGTTCGTAACCTTCCAGTCCTGAAGGAACAACAGATCACAATATATTTTCAAATAATGTAAAGTTAAAGTAACAAAAAAGTCAAAGAGTAGAGAAAAAGTAAAATAAAAAAAGAAGATGCTACTATACTTTAGAAAGTGAGAGGAAATTCTGCCAGACACCTAATCTCCTCTGGATCATAGTCTGGAATAGAATCTTGAAAACCATGGTTTGATGACCACTCTATGCATTGAATTAGCACATCTTTATGTCCAACAAATCGCTTTGATCGCCGCAGGCATTTGATTGGTTCTTCTCCTTCTTGCCATATTTGCCGATGAATATTCGTGACTGATTATTGATCTAATAATCTTCCATCATTCGAGTCCGCCAAAGCAGCGAAATACTTCCTCCAATAATTATAACAATGATCTTTCAGTGATTTCTCATCATAATCATAAGAAAAATAAAGATCTTCCCATTATAAGCAACGATAAACTCTCTTTAACGATGAGTAATAAAAGTGACTCAGTATCTCGCGCTGAGAGGATGTGAACAATGGATGTAGGACAAATAACCATTTAAAATGTGGCATTACAAACACTGAGAGGGCTCTTCTTAGGGATATTGATGTTATACCACAAAATCGAATGGAATTTACCATTGCTGTTTGTTGACGTATTTTCTTGCAAATAGGATTTATTAGCTGTCCTCAACCTAATTTGGTAACCAGTATATGTCCTAGATATTTGAACAATTTGACCCATTCTATCTCATTACCATCACATTTTATTTCTGGCATAGGGTTAGGGTAATTAATTGTTTTCGCCGAGAACATGGCTTGAGTCTTAATGCAATTAATCGGTTGTACTGTAAGAACTACACAGAATTGTAGATCCTCAGAAAAGGAACGCAATCTTTTCTCGAGGTTCAAACACTGCTGAGTAAACTTAATACCAATCTGACCAGCTAGAACAGCGGCTAAGTCATCGGCGAAAAGAAAGGACATAGCTGTTGGGATAAAATATTCCATGTCGGCATAGTACGTTATAAAAAGGGTTGCGGTAAAGCTAGATCCTTGGATCTCCTCTCTTTATCGTGAACCATCTAAATCGCTCGCCAGATTTCGACAACAGCACGCCTATTAATCAACCATGCATATATCCAATTAACATATGAATCGGGTATTCCTTCCTTTCTGAGTTTGCCCACACACCCTAAAAACCATAACTGATCAAAAGCCGACTTGTAATCGACGAAAATAGTTGCTACCGGCGAACTGTCTGACATATGATGATATCTGTTCAATGAGTAAGAGGACCCGTGTCTGAAAACGTCGTCCAGCAATAAAACCTGATTGAGAGTCTGGAAGAATTCCTTTGTTTTTGACTATTTCCAAGAATCGATTCACGAATAAACGCTCTTGTACTTTGAAAAAACTGTCAATTAACGATATAGGTCTCGTCTGATTGGGCCTACATATAGCTTCCTTTTTCGCCAATAATATCATTCGCACCTCTTTGAATTTATCTGCGATATCACAAGTTCGAAAACAATGATTGTACATATCCACTATAAAATGTCAGTAGTTGTCCGGCATTTTATCCAGGATGAAAGGAGATAGACCATGTCATATGAACGCTTTTTCTTTCTTCTTTTCAAGACTTGTAATACTTCCGGATATGTTACCAATGGTATCTATTTTTTACTATCGTCTTGTTTATCATAGGGTATATCAACATACGGATGAGGGATGTAGACAACTGGTTCTCCAAAGAGTTTCTCGTAATCTTCAACTGCTAGTTCGGTCATTTTCGCTGGATCTATTTCGGTTGCTCCGTTCGATATAGTAAAACCTCTTATAGAAGCCGACGAATTTTGGAAATGTTTTTTAGTCTTACTCCAGAACATCATCGAGCCTTGACCCGATTTGTGTCTCGCCTCTAACTGCTTGGCTAATTGATTCTGTTGAGACATCTTTAACTTTGCTTTACGAGATTACGAACTCGTGCCGATTCGTTTCTTAACTTCATATCTCCAGTTTTCTTTGCTCTGAACCAAAGAGCACGGCTATAAGAAAGTTTAGCCGTTCAGGTGGAATTGCGGGTCGAGCCATCTCGAGAGGGAAAAGTTTGGGTACATCGTGCCACTAGTAATCCTAGAAACTGATTAAAAAAGCCATATGTTTCATTGTAACTCTTTTGGGTCCACTGTACTTCCCAAAACGAATGTGTATATGAAAGAAAGAAGTAGAACACTTCCCAAAAAGTTAAGCTGACAGTCGTTTTCTTTGTGTCTTCACAAACGAGAACGTAAAAGATCGGTTTGTAATCACTTGTTGTATTCCCTTCATATGCTTGAATCGCTGCTTGAACTCCTGTCACCAACGCATAGTCTATTTCACGATTTGATCTAAGAGATGAAGGTGTGATAGGAGTCAGAAAACGACTGTCAGCCCATGCTAATAGTCGTTGCGCTTTGTCTACGTCCTCTTCTAGATAGATATTGAAATCCCCAACTAATACACATCTAGTTGTAATCAGGTTCGAAAGGTCATCCCAAGTCCAACTTTCTGGTGCATACATTCCGATCAGTCGAATAGTCTCATCAAAATATAGATCAATAACGCATACATAGGTATATCACAAGGTATACGACATGCTCGTATATTCTGGCTTATAAGTACTACAACGCCACCATGAGAATTTTCACCTTCTTGGTAATACATATTATATTTTTTGATATTTTAAACTATATTTGTTTGAACTGAATAAATTTTTGTTTTACGACCGCTTTTTCGTTACAGAAAAGCTCAACCCTGGGAAACGTTAACTGACCTTTACTACGCTCGCATTACTCCAGACTGGCTTTCTGTAACTTTTCTCTCAACAGAGTTCAGAATATATATGAGTCATACTCATAGAGAAATTATGACAATGAATTTATCTTTTCTTTGGTTAAGCGTGAGGACGACAATTCGTAAGTGGATGGGTGCCCGCCACTGAAGACCGAATCACCGAACTGTACAACTATGTACAAATTGTACATAGCAAATAAACTCAAAAGCATATTTTTAGAAATTTGTTTTAAAAAATGTTTTTGGTTAAACCGGTTTCTGAAAAGTTCAAAACCAGGTTTTTGGGATGAAAAATGAACTTTTTTGAAAAACGAGTTTCAAACGGGTTCTTAGAATAAAAAACTGCATCTAATCATGTGTTCAAAACTTTCGATATCGAAAAAAATTTTTCAAAAACTTGATCAGCGAAGTGTACCGCTACGTGGACAAGCCGAAGAGTGAATTGTATTTATTTTAATGCCGATTATTTAAAATTAAACGTAAAAAATTGGCAGACAAGTATATAGGAATTGATTGATATACCATTTAAACTCACAAATGTATGCGTACGGTCGTTCAATGTATGTATAAAATTTCAAAATTTTTCGAAACGGGAACAATCTACAATGACATTCTCGAACAAGGTATTGAAATTGAGAGAGTCATATTTATATGTACATTGCCATGGTATAGCACTACATAACGTTGAAATACGCTTTTCTTCTTATTGGACCATTTTATTGATGTAAAACAAAAAATTAATATTTTTCCGAACAAAAATACAGATAAACTTTTATTTTACAACCGCTTTTTCGCTACAGAAAAGCTTAACTCTTGGAAACTTGAACTGACCCTTACTACGCGCGCAGTCCTCCAGATTGTCTTTCTGTAACCTTTCTCTCAACACACTTGAGAATAGCCAGACGTCATCGAAATAATCACCTATCCACTTACGAATTGTCGTCCTCACGCTTAACCAGAGAAAAGATAAATTCATTGTCATAATTTCTCTATGAGTATGACTCATATATATTCTGAACTCTGTTGAGAGAAAAGTTACAGAAAGCCAGTCTGGAGTAATGCGAGCGTAGTAAAGGTCAGTTAACGTTTCCCAGGGTTGAGCTTTTCTGTAACGAAAAAGCGGTCGTAAAACAAAAATTTATTCAGTTCAAACAAATATAGTTTAAAATATCAAAAAATACAGATATTGTTAGTGTTACGAACTATTAGTAAAATATGAAACAAAGAAGGTATGAATTATGTCCGATAAATAATTAAATACACAATAAATTAGAATAACTTGATCACTTAATGTCGATGTGCTGGATCTATTTGAAAATCTTTTTGCCCGTGAACACCAGCCATATGATCTCGAAATCTTGAAAAGAAACAAAGAAGACCAATAAACATAAGAAATATTTTCAGCGGATGTACATACTTATCAAAACATTCTTGAGACAAATCTCTAACAGATGAGCCGACATGAACAATTCTGTACAAAGACTAAAATAAAAATAGATCGATAATAGTAAAAAATACTAGTTAAATTCTTTACACACTCACCAAAAATATGAGCACATGTACAAGAATAAAATAGATTACAAAAAACGTTCGACTTTGATGACTTGATAAAATGAAATGACCGAAATTCAATGCAAATTTTTCGTGTAATTTTAACGATTCATATTTCTTCTGTTGTGCCTGAATAAATATGAATATTACATGGTATGCATAGCAAAAAAGATAGTTTTTACTCACATTTTTTGTAAATCTTGTAAATGGATCAAGTTGTGCTTCATAACCACCTGAATATTTATCAACCGATTCATCTGCGCCACGTGCTCGCTTAAAAATATTTCCACAAAAGAATAATATATTAGAAAAACAGAGAAAAAAACAAAAAGTATTTCTCTAATGCATACAGGATAACTTTGAACAAATTTTATTTTTTCATATAATTTAATATTATCAGATCTTAGTTGATCAACTTCATTTTGAAATAGACCAATTTGTTGTTTTAACGAAACATTTTCCTGAAATAATAATAACAAAATGATTCACCTATTTTATTTCATAGAAAAAGTGATCAATTATTACCCCTTCTAATTCAATATTTCTTATACGAAATCTTTCTCGTTGACTGATAACAATAGCTGTCAGAGTCTCATCAGATGATGATGATGTTGATTGCTTCGTTTTTGGAGCGAAATGTTTAACTGAATATGAGAAAAAAGTAGATATTTAACTAAATGAATAAATGCTACCTTTCTTAAACAAAATTCTATCTAGTACTTATTAGCTTCTTATATGATTTTTAGTTGCTTTTTATAAGTTTTTAAAATGAATAATGACAGTATGTAAAAATAAAGAAATGACGTTGGAGTAGTACATTAAAATTAAAACAGGCATAGTTATTTTGTCTTAGATAAATAACAACATGAAAAGGAAGGAATGTAACTATACCATTGATTTCTGTTGGTGAATTATTGAGAACATCATTAATTATTTCTTTTTCACTATGATCACTTGTTTGTCCCTATAAAGAAAAGAATTTATTTTATTTTATGTATTTCATAGTGGAATATGAAAATATATTACTTCTGGACTTCGACGAAATAAATCGCTAACGCCACCAAAACTGAGAATATCTTTTTCTAATTGACTATTCAATTGTTTTAGTTCATTATTAGAATGTTCAAGATCGCGAGTACGTTTATCTAATTCATGATATCGTTCTAAACGAAAAAGTAGAGCGTATTTGTTTAGTTGATTGAAAAATTTAGGAAAAACAAAAAGGAAGAAGAAAGAGGTAGAAATAAATTTATATGTTATTTTTTTTGCTCGTGCTCGTGCTTGTTTTGTATTAAACCTGTAATAGAAATAGAAAACAAAATGAAGATTTAATTTTCTAAGCTCGTTATATATTAACCAAGGATACAAAAAAATGTGTAAAAACTATTATCACAGAAAAATGTTTAAAAAAAATACAATCAAAACAAAAATAAACACAATTTCACATGGATGTTTGAAAGACAAATACAAGGCTTTGAAAGAACATTATAAACCTGTATATTATCATTTGCAGAAGATGAAATAGAACAAATATAACTGTTAGAATGATAGTTGAATTAACTAAAGTTAGACATGCTCAAGTAATAAACTGATTTTTTACTAACTATACGTCGACTCGTTTAACAAAATGAAACATTCAAGTTCATTAACATGGAGTGAAAAAGATAATTAACTATTCACAAATCCTAGAATGAAACGGATTTTTTAGAGAAAGTTAAATCTCACCAGTTCGCTACCCTAATGTCAATGCAAAACAAAATTCAATGAGTTTCAATATTAGTTTTTCTAACAAGAAAGGTCATACACTTTCGACATTATGATCGAGGCTATTTAATACTTTAGTATCATTAACATCTGTAACGTCTCTTGCTCAGTACTTTCTTTTAAGAAGCGATGAGAGAAAGATATCACGGTGTTTATTCAATTCCTGCTTTTTTTGGCCATTATACTGGTCTAGTCTGATTAATACAAAAAACTGAAGAATGTAACAGTGTTATAGAATGCTATAGTAACTTTTCTACTTCAGATGTATTATACTGGGATCGTTGAACGAGGTAGGAGATATACTTTACCGAAAAATATCATAAAAGTATTGGGACGAGAGAACCAGAACTATTAGACATCTGCTGATAATGGAGAATTCGTCGTCTCTGTAGATAAACATAAAAGTAGTCTAATGTGACATGGTGCCTTTGCTGATAATTTTCCAGTTCAAGTAAGACGCATAGTTAACCTGTGAAATCGGGTAGAATTTGACGAGGGTATCATTATCTGATGATGAAATCATATAGGCCTCTAGAGAAGAATATATGAACAGGGTGCAATTGCTAATGAAAAGAAAACTCTATTGTGATGACTCTTTATCCAAATCTTCACAGAAAAAAATTCGGTAAAAATGTTTATATTTTAGCTGCTATATGGCAACCCTTGCCTATATGTTTGAATCTTTCATTTTTGTAAGCACAAAAAAACGGCTCTTTTATTCTGTTTTGTTACGTGAAAAACAAAAGCTTGAAAAAAAAAGACAACGACGAAGAAACAGAACATCAAGGATATACACACGCACACAAATTTAGAATACTTTTCTTTTCTAAAAATCGAATCGAACATTCTACGATACAACAATGACAACAAAATGTTTATAAAAGAAGCAAATCATTCATAAATCGTCATTCAGAATGAGGAAAAAATCTTCCTTAATAAGTAAGAATATATAGAATACAAATAAAGAGTAAGGCAATTTGTATCGGAAAAATCCAATAAATGACAGCAAGAAAAAAACAAGAGAACAATAAATTTGTATAATATCACTGATATAATAATGCACTTAAAGCTTCCACTGCTGATAAACGACTAGTTTAGTTACAAAAACAAATATAATTTTGAGCAAACAGATATCATTCACACGTACAAAAAAGAGAATGTGTAATATTCTAGTTGTTTCACACAAAAAATAAGTTCATTCATGAGGAGAAGGCTATAATTAAGCACTCTCATCATATACACACTTGCAAAGAGGTAGAGACTTTTTTCTGACAAGTGGGATTAACTTACAGTAAGTAAATGCTAAAAGAGACAGAAAATAGAATAAAACCACATAAAAATATTAGAAAAAAATCACCATGTTTTGTTTCATATCACCAATACACAGAAAAAGAGAAAAAGGATTGCTATGATACAACATCGACAATTGATGATTCGTCATGATTGCTGCCGCTTTCATTTTCACTTCCTTGTTGTTCTCCTGACGAGTCATTTATTGACACTTGATAAATGGACGGTTGTTGCTCTTGCGTATTAATATCAGTACACGTTTTTTTCATACAATTTTCTGTATCATTATTAATAAAACTTTCTTTTTTTTTATCTAACGTTCGTCTAATGTTGCTATCTTCTTCATTCTCATTTGTAATTGACGTATTATCAAATTTTTTAACAATAATCTTTTGTGGTATAGATTTACGTTTTTTACTACTACTCGTACTTGTTGTTGGTAATGATGATGTTTTTATATCACTAATTAATGAAACAATATTGGTTGTTGCTATTGTTGGATTATCATGATTTAAAGTTAAATATTGATAACGGCGAGGATTAAATCGGATATGATCTATTTTAGGAGTTGGACATGAACCATCGGCATCATTACTACCATTTAGCCACGTACTAAACATACAATATAAAAATTAGAAAATTTATTATTTTACCATATGAGATCAATTACCTTGTTACAGGTACAAATGTTGGCATTGGATATTCATCTGTTTCATTTTCTAGATCGCTTTCATCATCACTTTCATCTGAATTATCCTGTTGTAGTTGATTATCATCATCTTCATGTTGATGATTGTTATCTTTCGATGATGATCGAGATGTGTCATCAATTGAATTTGTTACTAAACCATCTGTATTACTCTCACTACCACAACCGCCGTCAATAACATCAGTCGCTGTTGTTGATGATCGCCTAGATGTTTTAGCACGCATTCTTGAGTTATGGAACCAATTGGCTATTTTATTCATTGGTAAATTTAATTCATTAACAACTTGTTCTAATGTTTGTTGACTTGGATAAGGTTCTTTTTCAAATATTTGTTTTAGTATTCGACGCTGTTCTTCTGTAAATAGACAACGACGTTTTGGACGACTACCTTCATAATCACCTTCGGGATAATTTCGCCTTAATACTAAAAATTAAAACACCCATTTTTTTAAATCATCGACGCTTAAATTCGAACTATTTACCATCTCTTTCTCGTTTCCATGCTAATAATTTGTGAACATTACCGATATCATTATACCATGTATACATTCTCATATAGGGTTCTCGTCCTTAATAAAGAAAAGCACTTAAAATGAAATGACTAGCGGAACAAGTACTATTTACTACCTTTTACACTTAATGAATGCCATGGACGCGGTTTTGACAATATTTCACTAACTGTTCCTTGTGACAAATTTAAAACAGCCTCGCCAAATACTCGTTGTCCAATACTATAGGCAAATAATAATTCACGTACTTGTGAACTTAATTGTTCGGTATCAATAACAGCTAAAGTAAAAGAGTAGAAACAATGAAAATTGCAACGAAGTATCATCCTGTCACATGCAAAGTAAACGGCTTACTTGGTATAGGTACTTTTGGTAATTCGTACGGTGCCAATACTGGTGTAGATAAATTATTATGTGATAATGAATGTTTTCTGTTATTCGTAATACGAGATGGTTTTGTTCGAGAAGAATGGTACCTGTTACCTTGATAACGATTCTGTTTCATTACAGATAAATTACTATTATCATTACCGTTTATCGTATCTACTGTTGTTACTGTTTCACTTTTAACTGAACAAGGTTGAGAATCTAAAAAATATTTATATATTTTATTTTAAATATAAGGTTCAAAACAGTATTCATGTCTCACCTGTTGAATTTGTTCTTGTTAATGATGGATGATGTCCATTACTGATGTTAACTGCAGTTCGCAGTAATGATGGATTAGTAATTGCTTTTATGGCATTCGTATTTGTGACTGTAACAGTGGGAGTAGTCGTTGTCAATGTTGCTGGAATATTTTGTATTAATTGTTCAACTGCTTGTTTATCGTCCAAAAATAATTTCATTCGCAAAAATGGTTCACGTCCTTTTTGTGTTAATAATTCCCATTGTTTTGGTCTAGCCAATATATCACTGAAAAGATGCAAGAAATAGTGATGCTCATTTCTAGTGATATTAACAAGTATAATAATTTACCTCACACTGCCTTGTGATAGGCCAAGTATTTTTTCTCCAAAATGTCTTTGAGATATGCTATATCGACTTAATATATCTTTGATTGTTTGTACTAATTCATTTGTGTTTATATAGCGATATTTCATTGTGTCATATTCACGGATAGGTGGCAAAATGGATTTAACTGGTTTAATCGAATTTAACGATAATTTTGATGTGATAAGTGATTGATTAGTGGACAAATCATCCGAGTTTAGATCGTTTGTTGAAGAAGACGCTGATGATAGTGCATCGAGTTTATCATCCATTGTACTAAATTTCATACTTAAATCTAACGGTTGTTCGATTCCTTTTCTATCAGCTGGTATTTCTTCATCTTCATTTTCATCATTCATCTCGTCATCCATTTTTTTTTCATCATTTTTCATTCCATTTAATTGATTCAATAAATCGGTGTTACGTACAATTTCGTTTAACATTAGCCAGTTTCGATAATTATCATTACACATTGTCAATTTTTGTTGTTGTTGTTGTTGTGCCAATAGTGATGGTATAGAAGACGATGAACACTGATTATTTTCATTTATAGATGGTTCATTTTTGACTCTGTTTAACAATAATGGTGAAAAAAATGTTTTTGACGTTAGCAATGACGGAGGTTGTTGTGATGTTTTGTCAATGATATTATCGTCTAGTGACGAGGTCGACGAAGATGAATGACATTTATTATGATCAGTATGTAACGCTAGCTCATGGGTACTTGTAATGGATGTTGTCCTTTCCTGTGGAAATAAACAATGATCCTACATGAATAAAACACATAAACAGAATATCAGCAACTATTTAGTATTACCCTTTGACTAAGACCGCACAGACTCGGTATTTTACATACTATCAATCATAGAAATGTTGCTTAGCTTACCTTTGATATTTGTTTCTGAGCATCCGTCAATGTTTGAACAATCTTTTGTTCTGTTCCACGTTCTTCTTTAATGGTAGTATGATAAATATTATCTTTTGATCCTAGTGATACATAAACAGAACAATATAGAGTAAACAATCGTAATCAAGAATATATTTTTAATTGGCTGAAACTTACGATTCATTGTACCTTTTCTTGGACTAATACTTTTTAATGTTAATATACTTTCTTCTGAATTAGCCCAACACCACATTTTTCGATAACTTTCTTTTCCTTTTTCCGTGAGTTTTTGCCATGTTTTGGGTTTCGATAATAATTCACTAACTGTTCCTTGTGATAAACTTAATATGTATCGAGCAAATATTCGTTGTCCGATATTATGTTGTGCTAATAATTTTCGAACAGCACTGGCTACAAATCCTGTATCCAACGGTTCTAAGTTATTATTGTTGTTAGCGGCGGTGGGAGTAATAGTTGTAACACCATTATTTACTGTCTGTGGTAAAGGGATGATTGACTGTTTAGGTGTGCTAATTGTTGTGGTTGTTATTGCTGTTGTTGTAGGGATTTCGGAAATGGATTTAGATTTTATTACTGTTCGAGTTACTGTTTTATTTTGTTCAATATCATTAATGATCTTTTTTGTTAATGTTGCTGCAATTGCTTGTTGTTCGATCAATGTTGGTGAGGAACATACTGGACTTGGACAACGAAGTTTTGAAAAAGACACCGAAGAAAATGGTGTAGTAGTTAATGAAGATGATGATACATCTTGAGATAGCATGGATCGCTGTTGACCTATTATCAACGAAAACGAAAAAAAGAAGCTTGCTTAATAAAAGAAAAACTATCCAAGGAAGATGTCTTCTTGTTACCTACCTTGAAGAGGTGTTGCTAATGATGAATAATCAAATGGCAACATTGTCGTTGCTGTTGTTGATAAGAGGGAGGCAGTTGGTGTCGTTAAAGGCAAGCACGAGCACGTTGTGGGATATTTTGATGATAATGAAATATAGGATTGTAAAAAATCCTTTGAATCGAATAGTTTCGAACTTTGGCATGAAGATGTACATGATAGTTTATTTAGATTATGAGAATTAATAGTGGTTAATGGTATATTAGTTGGTGTTATATTATCATTAATACTAGTAGTCAAATTAGTAAGTGGACAAACTTTTTGTGATAAAAGTGCAGATGTATTTGATATCACGGATTCATTCTCTTTTTTAAATAATGACTCAGAATTCGATTTACTATCTTTGTTATTGCAAAGCATATTTGAAAGATCAATATTAAAAGTACGTATGGGAGAAGTTTCACTTTCATTTGAAATTACTTTTGTTTTTGATATAAAAGACGACAAATCAAGACTAGAATACATTGTTGTCGTTGTTGTTGCTGCAGAGGAACGAATGTCAGATGATGTTGATGATGGTGTTAGATACAATGAAGAATGAGAGATAGATATAGGAGGGACTAAAGACGGTACAACAGCGGAAGGTAAATTATGACAATGAGAACAGTGATGACAATGATGATAATTATTACCTAAAAGGTAAATAACAAAATATTAAACGTTCAATCAACAAAGTTTCTTCTATAGAAACTGTTGAGACAACTTTAATGTTTGATACATGTATAGTGAGTCATTCTGTCTACGTTTATAAAATCATTGACAAGTACATAAGACATATGGTATATGAACGATTATATAGCATAAGAATTCTTGCTTATTGTAAATAAGCAAAAGAGTTAATTGAACATAAGTTAGTGTGTATGTCAAAATAAAATTTAATTCATGTATATATCAATAGGCAGTATATAGTGAGTGCATTATGCGAGAAAAGATTGATGATATGTTAGCCTTGTTATTCATTTTTATGCTTACTTTCTAGATCTTGATGTGCTACTTTAACTTGTGTATTTTCATTTTGTAATGCTCGATTTTTCTCTAACAATAATATTTCTAATGATTTTTTCGGTATTGTAACTGTTTGATCATTATTTTGTTCATCATTACGATAAGATGATGATGAAAATTCAATTGATTTTAATATACTACAAAATAAAAATAGAATATTTATTATTTTATAACAAACATAAAACAATTCATAACCTTAATTCACGTTTAATTTCATCATAATCTGATTGTGTTTGTAATTTCTCTTCTAAATGTGTAATTGTTTTCTCTTTCGTACTTAACAATGATTCAAGATCAGAAATCTATTTGATATTGAAAAATAAATATTTATAAAGAATGAAAAATTATTATAAGTAATAGAAAACATACTTGTGAAAATGAAGTTTCTTTAACTTTAATTAATGTTGCTTGTAATTTTTGAGCATCAATAACTAATTGTGATATTTCACGTTCTTTCGAAGCTAATTCAAATTCTAATGTTGATTGTTGCATACGTGATTTTGTTAAACGTTCATATTCATCATTTTCATCTTCAATTGTAGAATTTTTATTATTTAAATCGTTTGTTTGACTCAACTGTTCTAATTGTTCACGTAATTTTTCAACTAGACGTTCAGAATTTGAGGCACGCTATCAAACCAAAATGATATTGTAGTATAAAAAAACAAAATTTAATTTTTATAATGACTTACATCGTTTGCTCGTTCTAAATCTTGATTAAGTATTTCAATTTCAGATGAACGTGCACTACTCAAATCTTCTTGTTTAGATTTATATTCAAACATTTCTTGATGTGCTTGTTCCAATGTTGTCTGTAATTGTGATATACGCATTTCCATTTCTCCATATTTTGTAACTAAATCAAATTGTTGGTTTTGTAATTGACGTTCTTTATCACCATAAGTACGTTGAAATTCTTTTTCTTTTTCTTTAATACGTTGCTAAAAAAAAAAAACACATTCATAATTAGTACAAAGATGAACATACAAAAAATGAAAAATCATTAAAGAATAAAAAAGAAAAAAAATACCTGTAAATTTGATTCTGTTTTTTCTTCGAAGTCTTTGATCTTTTCTCGTAATTGTTTGATTGTTACTTCTATAATTAGAGAGAAGAAGAGAGAAGACATTAAAATAACTGAAAATTTTTCTTTTTTCTTTTCTAGAAAAAAAAAAAAAATCAAATGAAAAAACTACCTTGATTTTTTACATCAGCAAATTCGTGATTATATTCATCCAATGTTTCACGTAATTTCAAATTTTCAATTTCTAAATCAGATACTTTTTCGGCTTTATGTTGTAAATTTTGAACGTAACCGAGTGCTGGAATAGGATCTAGAAAGCAATCAATAAAGAGACATTAAGAATTTTTATAAAAAAGATTAGAAAGACAACTTTTTTTATCTTTTTTTTTGTTGTTGAGATAATTGAAGCTATATCATAGGAAACATCAGTTTTTCACTTAGGATTTTTTTTAAATAAGAAATAGAGAATAAAAACAATTATCTTTTTCGTAGTATATTAATCACAGTACTAATAAATAAAAGAAATATAATTTTCTTACTTGGTAGGTCACTTAAATGTCGATAAATTTCTAAAAATGCTTTTTCTGCTGCTTTACTTCGTTTTGATAAACTATCAATTTCAATTTGAAATGATTTTAATATTTGTGCAACAGCTTTTCTTACATCCTAAAATAAAATAATAATAATAATAATAATAATAATAAAATCTGATGTATGTTTATAAAATAGAGTCACTAAAACATTTATATACATGACAATTACTAATTGACTCTATTATCTATCTTCTTCTATAACTTTAACAAATAAATGTTAATCGATTTAGAATGATAACACATATACTGGCATATTGTCGATTTTTTTTTATTTTTAGTCAGGTTTTTTCAAAAAAAAATAAAATAAATAAATAATAGAAAAAGATAACTTTTAAGAGTGTTACATTTGATGAAGTGTCACAACTAAAATGAAACAAAAAAAAAGAAAACCCTACCCCAGTTCAGTCACATCTTATTCACTATAAATGATGATTATTATATATGTAGAGAGAGAGAGAGAGAAATGAAGAAAACGATAGATAAGAGAGAGAGAAAAAAAACTTTTTAGTCTTTTGTATATATTTATCATTCAAATAGAAAAGAAAGGACGGGTGATAGATTTTCTCCTTTAGAAGTCATCAATTTTTTACAAATAAAAAAAAAGTTGAAGCAATGAAAACGAGAGCAGGTGAATTTTTGCAATACACACAGATAAAAACCAATAATGAAATTAAATAAAAAAAAAAAAAATAGAAGCATTTACCCCCGTTACTCTTTAGAACATGTCGTTTTTGCAACAACAAAAAACAAAACAAAAAAAAAAACGTATAAAACGAATTCAATTAACTAAAGGAAAAGGACATGTAGGTGAGAAAATTATCCCTCAATAGATTTGACTTTTTCCTATCTGAAATATGTCTGTGTCAAATAATATCGTATATAAGACAAATTTTAGTTTTGAACTAAAAATCAAACTGATGGAATGTTTTATCATGCACAAGGATGTATTTTAAAAATGTCAATGTAATCGACATAGCCTCTGTACTTAGTTATATCCTTTTTTTTCTCAACTACTTTTTTCTTTTTGCATTAAAACGGAAATTCATATGACCTAAATGCCCAAATGAATTCAAATTCATTATTCGTATTAATTACAAATATGATGATATTCATGTTAAATAAAAGAGCAAATAAAAAAAAATGAGTAATTATAATTTAAAATAGTTGAGAATTAGTTAATTTCGATTACTCTCTCTCATTTTCAATATGATCTCACATTTTAGTTCTGTATTAAGATCAAAACGGGCTAGTATGATAGAATCTCAAATTTGACATCATTTTCATATTAGTTCAAGTTTTCGTTATATTAAAAATACATATTTTAATCGAGTCTACCAAATTAAAATTAGAAAGTCTTAATTAACATCGCAGGAACTGATTTTCTTTTGTCAATTTGTTAGTCTTTTTGTACGAACGATGGTCGAATTAATTTGAAGAAAACAAAAAAACTTTCCAATGAGACGGTTTGTTCGAGTTTTAACAACGTACCAGACGTCATCAACATGGTCAAATGTGTCTACTTTACTATATTTTATGAATGTTTGAGAAAAACAGGAATAAAAAAGAAAATTTCAAAATTTCTACAAACCATAAAAAGAAAATCAATAGTTGAATATGTAGAATGATGTTTTGTATTCTTGAAAAAAAAAGGTAATTCTTTTTATTCTAAAATTTCTTAGCCAATCACTAATATTCTAAATGATCATAAACGATTTAACCAACAGAATTTTATTTTGTAGTATTTCAATTATCAATATAGAACAACATATATATTGTGTGAAAATGAAGAAGACGAAAAAAAAAAGAAGAGAAAAGAAGTAAAGCAATCAGTCTCTCGTTATGAGTCTTATAGTTTAACACTTTCTTCTTCTCTTTTTCTTCTTTTTTTTTTTTTTTTTTTTTATAAATATTTTATTATTGTCGAAGGAAATTTCAATCATTCTAGTCTCAAATTATATTCTCTTCGAAAGAAAAAATATTTTTCTTTTCATATATATATATATTCTTTTTTTTCTTCTTCTTCTTTTTATCTACATATTCTATTAGCAATTATTGAACCTAAAAAATATCTATACGAGACACATACACTAACCGGAAGTTTACTATATTTGTTTAAACAAAAGTGAACATTACTTTCTTTTTCTTCCAAGTGTTAGTCATGCGTCGATTATCGCGCATTCAACTATTTAACAAAAAAATAAATAAAATAAATAAATATTATTCAATTCAAGTTGAACAAATAGATTTTTGTTCATCTTTCTCTCTCTCTCTCTTTCAAATGATTAGAAACAATTTGTAGAAAATAATTTGAATAAAAAAAATAAAATAAATAAATAAAGAGAAAAAGATGAATGTGTTTAAAAATATATAAAATAATATTATTTTTATTTTGTTGTTTAATTCGACACTTGCCGTGTTTGAAAAAGAAAGAGATAGAGAATAGAACAAGCAAATTCTTTACATAATATCTTAATAAATTTAAATTCTTTTTCTAAATATATTATGAAATCATTTATAGAAAAGTTATCTTACTTATCAACAGTAAATTATACATTATTTTAGATCTTATCATAGAGAAACAACTTAGAGAAGAAGAAGAAAAAAAAAAACATCATGTCAAAGATTAAAAGAACGTTATCTATTTCCTGTCACTAATTGATCAGCATATCTCTAACTATCCAACACACATAGAATATCCAAGGACACAGATATATTATTTTTAAAAATGACACTTTTTTTTTTTCTTCTACTAAATGTCTAATATTAAACATCTAGAATATGACAACATTTTCTCTATTTATGATATAATATTTGTTCTAGTTGATAATCATCTAGATTAACATACACACACAGTCTAGAATAAAACCACAAAATGCATGAAAAAAAAATTTTTCTAAATTAAAATTTTATATTGATCCTTTTCCGGCTATTGATAGACAAAATTAAATGTTATAAAAAGAACAAGACAAAGTTTGAGATTATAATTTAACAAACTGGTAAAACAATTATTTCAAAATGTATGATGTTTCTAGAAACCCTAATAAGTTCTACTGTAACGTAGACACAAAAAAAAAAATCAATCTTTATTTTTTTTTTCTCGCGAAAAAGAACAAAATAAAGAGTATAAAACTCCTACCGATTAATATGAAGCCAAATGAAAAAAAACCTTAAAAAAAGAAAAATGTTCAAAATGAGAAGAAAAAAAAAATGAAGACCATTCAATATTAGAAAGGTAAACTTCGGGGCTTATTCTAACCGTATAAAAAATCGATCTGAAATTTTAATTACCATAGTAAAAAAAATGAAGATGAAATTGATGAGGTTTTTTAAGATAAAATTTCTTGTCAAAGACATACAAAAAAAAAAAAAAGAAGAAAATATTTCATTTTATCTTTTTCTTTGATATATCATGGCTCGATTCATACTTGGAAATGATGAGTATTGATGTTGTTATTTTCAGATGGAAAAAACTGACAAACATTCGTAGACTAACTCAGAGAAGAAGTAAAAAAGAAAATGAAGTGAGAAAGAAGAATGAACTATGGATTTACAAATTTCTTCTCATTGAATTTCTTCTCTTAGCAAATATGAACTGTTATTATATGAATTTTATCTGTTAATCAGTGTCGTTTCTCATTAAACAAGTGATCAAAATATCTAAATTCTACACCTTTAACTACTAAACGGCATCCGGTAAAATTTTTTAAAAATAATAATAATTATTATTAGATTTTTTTTTTCTATTCTTTTTTAAACCCCAGATGTTTGACGGCTGTTTGACAAATTTTCAATCAACAGTCATCATCTAACACAGTAGAGGTTAGAAATTTTTTTTTTTATAATTTGTTAAATGGTTGATTGTTAATGTCTCATTTTTTTCTTCTTCCCCATATTCACAATGAAAATAAAATGATAGAAATATTTTCCTTTTTTTTTCATAAGACATCAATTAAATGATTAGAGAAGATAGAATATCACATAAAATAGAAGAAAAATAAAAAAAAGAAAAATTAGACATCTATAAGTTTTTTGACCAATGAAATTATCTTACCTGTTTTTAGAAAAATGAACAATTTTATCTATATTAATCGTAACGTTTTACAATTGATTTAATTTTGAATGGTACGTAAAAAGAAGAAAATATATTTTTTCTTCTCTATAAATCACGATTGGTTTTTCAATCACAAAAAGAAAAAAAAATCCGTTCTATTGATGTTGATTGGATATTTATTGGAGTTTTATTTTTAACAAAAGAAGAAGAAAAAAAAATATCAAGTCAATAGAGATATTTTCTTTTGAATTGTTTTTTGTTGTTGTTTCTCTTTTTTTTCTCTCTCTCTTTAAACTATTCCTACTTAGTTTTTTTTTATTCAATTGAGGGTGATAATAACTATGAATATGTAGCAAGTACAATGAGAGAGAGAGAGAGAGAGAGGAAAAAAAGAAGAGAAAATAGGTAGAGATATAAAACTTATGTAGTGTGAGTAGGTAAAGAACAAAAACTGAACATTGGAAAAATAATAGAAGTTCAACAATGATTGCGTGTACTTAAAATAAAAAAAAAAATGGTATACGCACTTTAATTTTAGAGAAAAAGAAGAAATCATCATCTAACGATCAATCTCAAGTGACGTTTAAATTCAATAATTGTTCGATTCTTAAAATTCAAGCATCTTTGATTTTAGTAACTGTCTGTTGTCAGTAAATGTAAATGTAATTTGTTTCATCTTGTTAGTCATAAAAATGAATACATTTTAGTAAAATGATCAAGTTATTTGAGTACATCGTTTGAAATACAATATGTTTCTATTTTAAACATTGATTAATAATAATAATTTGGTTTTATCTTATTAAAAATACTAAATAAAATATGTTCCTCAATATTTTATCAACTTAAAAATAAGTTGAATTTTATTTGAAAATAACTATGAAATGTACTTACGTTATATTAAATGATAGAAATGATAGAAAAGTATAGAAACATCATTCATATACAGTGTCGAACAAACGAACGAACAAAACGTACATTCTAGATTTTACTGTGTTTTCCAAAAGGGTGGTATATATTTTTCAGATAATGGTATATCGTATGAAATGAAATTTATACGAGACTTGTATAGTATTGAACATTAAAAAATAGACTGAACGACGGGTGATCAATATCTCACTATAGAAATCGTATTTCATTTCTAATTTACCTGCAGTGATGTACTCAATCACGTGTATATTGAACTAATGTCAATTCTTCCTGTTTTTAAAAGAAAAACATTAAAAACTAATTTTGTACAATTTCTTTCAAGCAAAATTTCATCCATGATTCAACATAATTATACGTTTTTATTTCAGTAAAATAAAAACCGAAGAAAAAAAAAAAATATTCAGACGAGTATGAGAAAAAAAGAAAATATGGATTCTTTGCTCAATAGATCAAATATAATTAGCTAGCAATTTGATCCACAAAAAAAATATGTTGATGATCTATTATGTATATGAATAGTGGAAAATTGTATTATCTTTCGTGCAGTGGCAGATCTAGCTCACTTGCGGTACGAGCGACCGTTCGTACCTTTTAACCATTTTTTTTCTCTCGTGTGTGTGTGTTTAGCGCTTTATTACCTCTCACTGATCTAATCTACTTTATTTATAGAGAGAATGTCGATGATTTGACTTCAATTTTAAAAACAACATATAAACTAATTTTTCCACTACCTACTGATCAATATATATATAAATACCTATTAAAGAAGCGTAAAAATCGATTATAATAGAACCCGTCGTGTCAGATTTTAATGAACTGAAGAAGAGACATATGGAATTTTACGTGATGCGAGTCTATAGCTAGCTATACCTACCTACTTTCAACAAAAAAAAAAAAAAATAGAAAAAAAAAAAATCCATGAAACAAAGCGAGAAAATCGAAAAAAAAAAAGAAAAAGGAAATTGACCCTTATCATCCTATATTTCTAATTTTCAATGATTAGTGATGAAGTATAATGACAAAGTAGAAAAACACTATATGGTTTGATCAAATTTTTGATAAAAGAAGAAAGAAGAAAAACCTTTCAAAGTTGATGAACACATACCACACACACACATACAAAAGGAAAGAATACTCAAATATCATAGTAAATTCCTCAGGCGACAATGTTACTTACAAATATCTAGAGCAGTCTCAAATAAATTGATCAAAAAAGAAAACCATCTCGGAAATATCAGTTTTTTCACTTGTTGTTCAGTTGAATAATATTGTTGTTAGGAAAACAAACTGTTTCTTGTTTATTTATTTTTGCTGCCATTTGACAAGAAAGTATAATCCCCTCACTAGAAAATTCGTCATGTTGATTTATGAAAAAAAGAATCTTTTCAGACGGCATTTTCCTTTTAATGAAGATGAATTTACTTGTTAATGAGTCTTTTTGCAGGTATAAGAGATCATTTTGCAGATTCATTGCACATTTCCCCTTATTATTGATTTTTCATCTACTACTCCTAACTCTTGCCATTTATAGCACAAAATAGACTTTATTTTTGAACGGTAAACACTACGAACGACACAAAATTCAAGTGCTAAATCTCAATCTAAATATACAACTAAACATTCAATATTTCTCCAATTACATACGCGAACTTAAAGATTGTCAGTTGTGAATCTTTAGAAAAAAAGATTTTTTCAAAATGATTCTTTGTTAAATGATTATTTTTAACTATAAAGATTTTTCTAGAATCGACTCTAAGACTTGTGCAAGAAAAATACAAAAATTTCCTAACAAAAAATCTAAAAACATTCAGTAGAAAGAAAAACTATGGTAACTTAATTTTCTCTGCTTTTATGAAAATATTTATTATTCCTTAATACAAACAGAAAGTAAGATAAATTTTTCTCAAATGAACAGAATGGTTCATGTAGAATGCTGATTAAAATTTTATACTAGTAGATTTTTTTTGCTTAATGGTGAAAAAATTTGTGAAAAGTCATCACCTAAACAGGATTTGACAATAATTCAGTATGTTTTTTTTTTTTCTATTCAATAAAACTATTCAAAAAAAAAAAAGTTGTTAGAAAGGTTTTTTTTTGTAAGAAAAAAAAAATCTTTTTTCTTTGTTGTTGTTGAAAATTCTGCTGATAGACAGGTAGGCTATTGTATTATGTATATAGATATAGTGAAAGAAAACAAGGGAATATAAAATTTCTTTTAATATAAAGAGGAAAGCAGTCACCATACTATTGAATAATGTAAATCAGAAAAAATAACATGTCTTTAACAAGACAATAATCATTATCATCACATCATAGAATTGAACATGAATGAATGAGATGAACCACTGAACATCTACACTTCCTTTTCTATTCTATTCTATTCATCATGTCATTTATACTAAAAATCTATCTATCTATTGAACAGAGAAAAAGAGATAGACACTAGTCAGTCAATGGATTCAACTAATGTTCATCATGAATAATAAACAATGTAGTAGAAAGAAATCGAATAAATACATGCATAACGGTAATAGTAGTGTGTAACGGATGATGATAATAGACAAAGGCGTATTTATTGAAAAATGATTTCTTTTTCTTCTATTTTTTTTTTTTTTTTTTTTTTTTTTTTTTTTTTTTAAAAAAAAAAATGAAATAAAAAAATTGTTTAAATAGGTTAAAAAAAAAAAAATAGTTTTTTTTTTACATAAAAATTTTAAAAAAAAAAAAAATTACAAGGT
>CAJNOQ010000510.1:0-17368 GCA_905250885.1 Didymodactylos carnosus | reverse complement strand
TTTTATTAATATATTTATTATTTTTTTTTTTTTTTTTTTTTTTTTTTTTTTATTTTAAAATGGTTTTTTTTTTTAAAATTTTTTTTTTTTTTTTTTTTTTTTTTTTTTTTTTTTTTTTTTTTTATTTTATTTAAGAAAAAAAATGACATTAACAATATGCTTAAATAGCTTGAAAGAAAAGACTAGAGGTATTTTGTACCTGAAAATATTCTCAAAGAAAATCAATGACACGTATAACAAACTAAGGTTAAAGCATCTCCTGTATTACGGCAATGAGAAATTTTTTCATTGTTCATAGTGCACTATTATAAGAAAATTATTTTTTGATTAATTTTTTCCAGACATACGGCTAAAAGATATAACAATTGTATCTGCCATTTATTAAATAGTATAAAGCAACTATTGAACAACTATATAATGAGTGAAATATTAGAAAAAATTGGATATTCATTTAGATAGTTAAAAAGAATAGATAAATTCTAAAAAATTTTCTAATTTTTGTAAGTTATTGAAAATTTTCTAATATAGAAAATATCATTTTGTTCTAAATCTACGCGTATAGGTATGTTATACACAACAAATATATATCTTTTATATTAAAATTGTTTCTATCAGTAAAATACAGACAACTAGTTTCTTCATTTTAACATACTTCTAAACAATCAATAGAGATAGAACAGAATGAAGAAAAAAAAATATGAACGAACTAAAAATGATATTGTGACGATTTAATATTAATGATCTGTATTCTCTATCGAATAACATGATCCCTTCAAATATATTAGTAAAAATAATTTTTTGTCTCTGTTCGTTGTCACTTTGTCAATCAACAATCGATCCATATAATATATCTATAAAATATAGAAGAAGAAGAAGAAGAAGAAAAAGGAAGTCTTCAAAACATCAGAACTAAGGATTTACATACACACACAAACCTATTTCCGTATATAACAACAACAACAATACACATAAACGATAGAACACGCAATCAAGACATACATATATATATATATATACAGATAACATGGTAGGAACAGAATAAGTAACAAAAGGAAGAAAAATAAATTGATGTCTTTGTTTTTAATGATTTTTTGTGCTCATGTTAGGTGCAATTGTACACGTTTCATTGAACATAAATCATACAGGTGGATAATTGAATAGATTTGAGTACGTTTTTCTTTTTTTCTCTCACCATAAACCTCTATCTCTAAATGACAAGTACTAGAGAGATAAGCACGCGCATTAAGAAAAATGTACATGATAAAACAACATTTTGTCATGATTTCTGTTAAGAAATAAGATTTGAAGTACCATATTTTATTTAATAATTAATAGAAGCTTAACTCCTAATATTGTTAATTAGATGTGATCATATATAAATCTTTATTATAGATCAAATTACTAAATTCAAAATGAAATTTTAATTAATAATTAAAAGCTATGCTAATACACACTCGAACAACTTTAAAAATAAAAAACTTTTATATTCCTTCGTTTAGAAAAAACAATAATATGACTTCGAAATTGACAAAAGATAGTGTTCATTATTTAAGAAAAATCACGATTAGCTTAAGCACAATCTAACATATATTAAAAGTACATATTTTTTGTTCTATTGATAAAAAAAAAAAGGACAGGTGACATAGAACAATGGACACTAATCCTATCTATAAAATATGGTATTTAGGAAATATATTAACAATCTTATAGACTCCTCCTACTGTAAAAATAAAAAGGATATTCTTTTTAACATTTTTGCTGTATTTAACTCGATTGCTTTTTTTCTCTTTATTATTTTTTTATCTGTCAGGATTTTTGATCGGAACTACTTAAAAACTCTCTTTGAACGGGCTATAATTTAACGGACACATTAACTAAATGATAGGTCAGCAATACTTAGATATTTATTGCATGTATTCTTGCATTAGAACAAAAAAATTTTTTTTTTATATTTTTCTGAAGTGTGTTGTTTCTCACTTTTTATTTTATTCGATCATTCCCATATATCACATACTAAAGGTCTTTCATCATCTAACTTTTGAGTTGTTATTATAATCATTATTAACAAGATGTTCACAATTAAAGACAATCCAATAATGAAAAACTTGTATTTTTGATAAAATAAATAATTGATCTCATCATACTTTGAGATCTACACGAATTAGGACCAAATATAATCCAAAATCGAGTTGAGCCTACACAAATCTGTCTAGAAAAAATTTTTGATGAAAAAAATGAATACTCACTTTCTTAGACAGAATTGTTTTTTTTTTGCACACATTGTATCATTTCCGATTTCTCATTTATCTTTTTCGCACAAAATAACCGATACTGTTATAACCAGTATACTTCGAAAGATTGATCATTCGTCTATTTTCTAAAACTTCATAATTTTCTAAAATCTACAAATATAACTAGGTAAACCTGACCATTGTCTCAACTCTTTTATTGATTTGTGTCATTAAAATAGACAAACACAAAGATTAAATCACACAACACTCGTTTACGTAGAATAAATGACATGAGGCGGATAACACAGTTGATGTCCTATTACTTAACAAACTCTTACATACTCTTCGACATGATATTTTTCAAACAAAAAAAAAAAAAAATTTCTTTGATACAGAAGAATAAACCAAGGCTAAATATTATTTGTTTCTGACAATCGTCGTCATTCGATCACGTACGTATATATAACAACTTCATCCATCAATGATTCTTTTAATAATAATAATAATAATAATAATAATAATAATAATAATAATAATGAAATTGATCTCTATGATTCGATAGATTCATTCCATAATGGAAAGATTATGTATTACTCAGTTTGAAATTATGGTTTCTATCAAAGTGTGTACATGATATTATTACGAATTGATACTTATTGATCATATACTCTACAGAACATAAAATTATTATCTTTTAACTCACGTATGAGTTAATGAACAAAATTCTAAAGATTCTTCATCATTTTCTCCTATTATTTTCATTATCTTTAAGTCTAAAAACTAATTTAAAATGATCAAAATTTGTGTGATCTATCGATTTAGTGTCAGTAATCTCCAAGGAAATAACGGTGATTTACTATCTCCATTTGGTATCATGTCAATATTTAATGATACCCTTTAAAATCAATTAGAAGAATAAACGATCTATTTTTCTTCTCACTTTTTTTTCTTTTTTTTTGTTCGGGAAGCAATAACTTTTGACACATGACTCTATTATAGGTAATAACAATAATAAGATTTGATTATCATCTCTTCTTTCTTTCTTTTTCTTTTTTTTCTCCCCTTTAAATTAAAATATCGAATAAGTCATTTTCACTTTTCCAAATTAAACACTGCATGAGGTATTCATGTTGTATGTGTATAAGTATGTGTGATTTTGAATGACAGCAGCTGCTAAATGTGATTTGCACGAAATACTTTATCTAAGTATGTGTGAACTTTTTTTTCTCTTTTTTTTTTGTCTGATTTTCAGAAAAATCGAACAGTTTGAACCATAAAAGAAAGAAAATTATTTAGCCATGTATCCTGTAAAACACGCCATGAAACAATATCAATGTTCATTGATGTATTGATAAGGACACACTTTTACATTCCTACATCTTGTTGTAAAAGAAAAAGATAGATGAAATTGAGGAATCTCATACAACATTCAACTATTCATAGAAAAACGTTTTTAAACTGTATGTATCTTCAATATTAAATTGTATTAGATAGAAACTGGTATTGTTATGTTTTTTCTTTTAGTTACTTGTATATGTACATATTATGAATGAATAACAGACTTAAATAAGATAATTAGAAATACGATCTATATTTCTTTCATTTTGTCTTGTAAATATTAACGCACGCCAAAACATACAAAACGAAGATGACAACGACAAACAAACTGATCTACGATATTTTCCAAATCAAATGAGCCATTGTCTTTGTCAAATGTTATCGTTTCTTTTATCAAATGACATCGTGCGTAAATAATATATACATAGATCATGACAAAAAAAAACTATCTATATATATATATTTTAAATGAAACGCTTCTCTTTTTCTTTTTTGTTTTATTTCAGAAAATTGGCTCCACTAATATTTGAAAATTCTTCTATAAATTAAACATTAGACGATTTCACACATCATTTCATGTTTCACCAATTGAAAAAAATAGTCAAAAAATAGTTTTCTTCTAAAGAATTAATAAAACATCTCACGAATAGAAAAATAACATACCAATCTCCAAAGACTATTATCGATGATAAACTTAAAAAATCAGAATAAACAATTTGTTTCTGATGATAATTGAAGTCAATCATAAAGTATTGCAAAAAAATGTCATAGTAGTCAATAGTCAAAAAGAAAATGGAGAGTAGAGCCAAAGAATGATTTGCAAAGTAAGAGATATGGTTGATTTTTGAAGAAAAAAATGTGTTTATTCTATATTGCTGTATAATCAGTCCATCAAGTGTCTCATAAGTGTACTAAGCGCTTTGTTGAACACATTTATGTGAAAAAAATACGCGTGAAAAAGACAAAACAAGAGAATAAATATAAGCCGTGCGCGTTTATCATCCACAACATTTCAATGATGATTGACATTTTAAATAATTTTTGAATAAACTATTGATCGATTATTTATTTTACATCGAATATGCTAAATGATTGAATGAGCACGTTCATTGACTATAATAATTATTTGTTTTCAAGTATCTAGTTTTGACAATAGTCTAAATCTACTCTACACATTCTTTCTCTTGCACTTATTACAGACGAAGAAGAAGAAGAAGAGAAAGAAAAACGACAAAATCAGTTGACAAAATCATGCACAGATAAAATTCTAATGATCAATTATTTTCTTTTTCAAGAATCATTATTCTATCTATTCTCCTTTATCTTGCCTTACCTCATTCGTGTTCTTTTTGAATTCTCGACTTAATTCTACTAATTTTTTTCTTGATTGGTCACTTTCATCTTGACGCTGAGCGATTTCTGTTGCAGTCACATCTAAATCACGCTAAAAATAAAAAAACAAAGCAAATTATACATACAAATATAATAAAATGTTATTGAATAGAATAAAAAAAGTAAAATAAAACAGTTTATATTTCATATTAACGTAGATATTGTCAAAAATATATTCATAGATAATAAAGATATTTTTTATATAAAAACTCGACAATTCTTAACAATTAGACCGTTAAACAGGTATATATTAATTGACGTGTGACAATTTGATGTAACACAAAAAGTCTGTTTTTAGCTTAAAATTTGAAAGTCTTGATATACCTTTAAATACGAAGTTTTTAATGAACGAACTTATTTGATAATAATAGTGGTACCAAAAAAAAAAAACAAAAAAAAATGAACTTACTTTTTTATTTAACTAATTCTTTTGTGATTAAATTTTGTGAGAAAAAAAAAAAGAAGAAAATTGTTAACAGTAAGAATTTTTCTTAAATATTCTGCAAACAAAAAAGAAAAAAAAAAAAAAAGAAGAATACAAATGACTGCCTATCATCTACTCATTTTGCACAAACCAACGTGGGTGTCATCTTGTTTCAATACATTTGAAACATAAAAAAAAAAAAAAAAAGAAACATTTTTTGTTCATTGTTTAGATCATGTATACGAGCTATTGATAAAATTGTATCTCTTTCTAATGTCATAGAATATTATTCATAACTAACGATTATCATATTGTTGACAAGAAATATCATTTTTTAAATATTGACCTCAAATATATGTATATACGTTATCCAGCCATATATATGCCATAATTCTAACCTCGTCAAACGTAACATATATTTATTTATATTCGTATGTGATCACTTTGATCAAAAATTAACCAATTTATTTTGTTGACGGTTGTTGTTATTAACATAAAAAAACTAAAATCTTATTTCTAAATCGACATTGACGATGGAAAAAAACAGTAGAAAATTGTAGATATATAATGTTTGTATATCATATAACAAACAGCAATAGTATGAGAGAAAGTTGTACGACAAACAAAAAAAAAAAAAAAATGGAGAAAAAAAATCAAATATGACGACAACAAAGCTGGATGTTGTCAATTTTAGATTGTTTCTTCTTATTAGTGTTATTTCTTGATTGATATAGATTAGAAAACGACGATAGGAGAGAAGAAAAAAAAAATCAAAAGATTAACTATACTATGGTAAAATCGACTTTTGACAACCACAAAGCAGTGCGTGTATATTTATCAAAATAATATATACATCTGCCAAATATTCTAAATTTTTTCCCATTTGTGGTTTCTAATGTATTTTCTAAATCAAAAATACTGAACATAGACTGAAGAACAATACACACCTGTCGGACTTTCAACAATTATGAGCAAAGATTAGAAAATTGAAAATATGTCGAAATCATTTGTAATGTTCTACAACGTAGAGGGACATTTAAAATCTACTTATAAACGAGAACTAAAATCAAACATTATGAGAATATTTAAAATGTGCAAATATGATGCAAACGTCTAGAAATAGTAAAAGACTCTAATAATCTTCTAATATAGTGTCTAAACGCGATGGTTTTATTTTCTACACATTCGCTCTTATCTTTTGATGGTGACACTGTTGTGATTACATTTCTCAATATCTATTTCAAAATTTTCAGACTCTCTTTTATATCATCTACATTGTTTTCATTATTAAGAATAATATTATTAAACCTCGTATAAAAAGTTCGTTACTTTCACCTTTACTTTTACAAGTAACGGTAAACCGCTGTTACTATAATATTTATCATTCAAAGGAAATGACATGTCGATCAATCATTTCAACGCGTCTCTTCGTGTTCATTACTCGAAGACATTTCGAACTCTTTTCTTCTTCTCTCCCTCCCCCCCTATTAAGTCTCATATTTACATAGTATTTACAAAAGAATTTATTCATTCGCATCTATAGATATAGATACAGTGTTGTCGTCATTTCCAATAAGCATAGCAATATTTCTGTCGTCGTATTTCATAAAAACGAAAGAAGGTCAAATGTCCCAAAACCGTATTGAGAGAGTCAATTGATTCTTTAACACATATAAGAAGGCGAAGGATATAAGAAGTGACAACGCTCGAGTCTTGTATATGTATGTACATCTCCGAAAAAAAAAAAAAAAAAAATACAAAAAACTAATTGTCATGTTTCCTTCTCAATTTTCAATGTTTGCTACTATATCGAGAAACAAACATAAAAAATTCGATTATGAATGTATATGAGTATGGATATCTCTACTGTATATAATATACAATATCGATAAAGTGCCATGTTCTATTTATTTTTTTTTCTCGGCTTGGTTCTGTTTCTTTGTATAAGTGTGTGTATGTATGTAATATTATTCTATTAATATGATATTGGGAAGAAGCCGAACAGATATAAACTTATGATCATTTTTCAGCATGATCGTTTATAATAGTTATTTTTTTCAAAAAATAATCATAATAATACTAATATCTTCATGTCATTTTGGAATTTCAAAGCAAAAGAAAAATTTACACATACCGCAGTAAAATGCAGACGTGATATCAAAAGTTTATTTCATACTCTCATTCTGCGATCAGAAATGTGATTGCTGCCTCAAGTCTTAGACTATTTTATTAGTTATTATTAAAGTGTAGAGTAGAATACATCTATCAACTCGCATCATCAAAAAGTCATTTATTCTACAAAGTCACTTATTCATGTTGCAAAACTGATTGAAATTTAAATCTAGTCAAAAAAAGAGAAAATATTCTTCTATACTTACTCTCTTGTATAATATTGAAAAAATTTTACTTATCTACATAAATTATTTACAATTTAGCTAGGAAATGAATAGTTGAGAGTATCACAAGCAAAAAAAAAAGTAAATAGGACGATAAGAACAGAGGATAATTTGACTGTGGTTATAAGGATAAATTGTGGTCAAATCTATCAGTTTTATTTACTCGATCGAATTAATTCATTTGCAGTAGAAACGTTTGCACTACGAAAAAATCAATAGAAGAGCTTTTAGGTATATACCATTTGATAGATGCAGATTTCATTAAAAGATGATAAATCGTTTATAAGGTGAAGCTCACCTGTTCCAAAAGAGTATCTAACTATTCAGAAAAACATCAACCACTTACTCGTTTTCTCAAAGTCACCTATTATTATTGATATCAAGAGGGTTATAACTTATATTTATTTATTATGATTCTGATAATTATTTGTTTTCAATTCTATTTTCTCTTTGTATCTATATAGTCTGTAGTCGAAAGTATTACTGCTCTTACTAATCAGAGAGAGAATAGAATAAAGAGAGACAGAACAGAAAAGAGAAATAAAAGATGATCCAGCTAGCAGTAAAAAAAAAAAGAACAAGAAAATGTTTTAATAGTGCCTACGACGTGCAAAATAGACAAAAAAAAAATTGTCAATTTTCAAGGTGTTTCGTTTTTTTTTCAAATAATATCCACTATCATAACCATTCTTTAAGTATCGCATCTCGTCAAACTTTCGATATCATATGTAAATAAACTACAGTAATCAGTAGAGTAACACAGCGCAAATAGACATTTTAATAAAAAAAAATATTCTAACATTACTGATCATTTGAAAGAAATTAAAAATGACTATCTAGTTGTTAATCTTATATCATTTAAAAATATTAAAGATAGTTATAAACGTCCATCGTTCTAAAGTATTAATAATTGTTTTTTGGCTAATACGAGTTTCAATAGAAAAGTAACAGTTAGAATGGGAATACTGACAATATTAAACATACAACAAAGTATAGATCAATAAGTTTAAAATTTCTTTAGTCGATCGTAATACTTGAGTTTTTTCTGCTAATAAAATTGTTTAAATTTTAAAAAAGTAACTAAAGTTCGTCTAGCTTTCTTAAAAATGATCAGCAGAGTTAAGAATTATAGTAAAACACCTTCAGGAGACCTTAACTTTATATTGCTCATAGATACGTGTATAAAGCAATAAACAGTGGAAACTACTAACTATTGAATTTATAATTTCTTCCTATATCAGCAATATCTTTTCTCGTCTATTCTACAGGATTCTCTACGGTGAAGCTTACAAGTAATATAATTTAACTCACTGATTCATTCACATACACACAACTACAATAGAAAATCTAGTCAATATCGTACTTGAAATAGATAATAAATATATATTCAAACAAATGTCAACAAAAGAAAAAAAATCTTCGATAAATGATGAAACGAACGAACAAGAAGATATTTATCTCGAAATTTTATTCACCTTCATAAGTTACACATTTTAAATGAAAATATTTTGAACTTTATTTTAAATCTAAATATGTTTGATTATTCTCGAATATTATGAAAACTTAAGGAAAATTCGTATGATTACAAGTTTAATTAGTTAAATCTCTTCTTATTTAAAGATAAAAAGAAATTCTTATTAACATGTAACTATTATCATTGACTTCAATTTAAACAACACCTTTAACATTTTCACCAGTCTCATCTAAAGTATTCTCGTCGAACGAAAAGTAGACGATATTCACTACATACTTCACGATATTTTTAGTTAGGAAGAAAAAATGAGTATTGACGCCTACTAAAAAAAAATAACTAATCATACCATTTTGTTGATTTCTTTTGAAAAATAGACAAGTTAAAAACAAAGTGCAAACGCTGTTTGTATTTATTTTACATGAGCACATGCTGCATGACTCACCAGATGGCAGCAGTTACCAAATACTAGATTGATTTGACACAATCAATTACACAAAATGAAATATTGAATTATTGAAAATATTTTATTCTTCTTACCTGAACAGTATTAAGATCAAATGTTGCCCACTGTTGAATGACCGATTGTATATTTTTTCCTGTTGTCATATTAATCAATTTATTGAAAACTTTAAAATAATATGGTCATGTTCATATTTTAAATATCTAAACAAAGAAAATAAATAAATTAATTATGTATAGGTTTTTGTCTTTAATCTAAATCAAATCTACTCATCATTAAAAGAATAAAACGGAGAGTATTTATGTATTTCTTTTCTAACAAATATATTGAAAAATTAACGTAAAATAATTTGTCTTCAACCTTTTGTAAATTTATCAAAAACAAGAAAAAAAAAAGAAAAAAAGTTTATCAATAAAAACTTACACGAGAAAATTTTGTTTCTTTATCTACGAATATATCGTAGTATGAACGCGTGTATATCTATATATATATCTAAAACAAATAAAAATTACAAGTTCAAAATATGAAATGTATTTGATTTAGAACATATTGATATCAGAGTTATAATTTGACAAAGTTCAAGATATATCTCTATCAGTATCAGTAGTAACAATTTTAAAAATATACTAGCTAACACATAAAAAGAAGCAATAAGAAAGAATTTGGTTTTTGATTCGGTTTTTTCTTTTTCTTCTTCTTCTTCTTCTTCATCATCCTATAAATTCAATCAATTTCATAATAAAAATGTCTGACATGTGTGTAACCACCCCACACTTACATCTGCCAATATATGGTTTTGATTTTTTTTAACTGATAACCTACACGATATATACACTCACACATACATATATATATATATATATATATATATAAATATGTAGATATATAAAAGCAGTAAAAAAAAATCTCAAACACTCAAATAATGTTTGCACCGATCACTAGAAAAAAAAATATATAACGTCTAGTTAACGATCTGATGTGAATTTTCTAACCCGGTTTAGATAGTAAAAAAAACTTCTTACAACTGAAAAATGGATTGCAAAAAACTCAAATATGATTTAAACTCAGCTCATTTTGACTTTTTTTTTGTATACTTAAAATTTAATAACTATATTTAAAAAAACATCATTATTATTCATCATACAAATGTATAACTAGAGTCATTCTTTTGTTCACTTAAAGATAGATACATCTTTGAACAGATCAATATTTCTAACAACATTGACAAAATAATATTTATAACAAAAAAAGAAAATTGAATTAATAGAAATTTGACAAGAATGAATTTTCTTACCTAGAATCTGAAGGGACATAAAAGAATTTATCTATCAACAATCACCAAAACAAGTATAATTATTTTTTTTTTTGTTAAAAATAATATATATGTTGCAAGAGATATATTGAAAAACAGGGTTTATTAACGAATGTCAAAAAAGAAAACCAGAAGAGACTATAGATGTATAAATGATCGGCTATAAAATAAAAATAAAAATAATGAAACACAAAAGGAACAAAAATAAAGATAAAGAAATAGTAAAAAAAAGAGCAGTCTTCAAATATATATATATATGGGCCAGAAGTAATAGTCAAACAAGTAAAGGGAAGGTTTTCAATCAATATACAATACTGTTAAGTATAAAGCGTATATTACCATATACAGTACCGATTATTTTTTCTGTTCCTTTTTTTCTTATTTATTACAGATACAAATGCCGATCAAAAACGTAATAGCGACTACTATAGGAGGGAACAAAAAAGTTCATATCAGTAACAGACACACAAACTATCGATGATCGAAGATAGATTTTGTCAAGGTAAAGAGGCATAAAAGAAAAAAGGTTAAGAATAATTTGCGACAAACAAATTTATATAATCAATCGATCAATCGACTCACTTAAAGAAGAAAAACATTTATATTTCTCGTTAAAAAAATTTTCTCAAAATAATATATTTAATTTTAATGTATTGAATATACAACACATCATACCGAAACTATTATTAAATTCTCAAATTATTGAAATTGTTAACAACATAACTACATGTCAAAAAGTGGTAACAAAATTCTCTCTCTCTCTCTCTCGCTCTTTCTCTCTCACTCTCTCTCTCGAGTTCTACTATGTTAAAACATTAAAAAAAAAGATATATACGAAAGTTAAATCGATAACAATAAAAAACAATCTTTTACTGTCAGAAGTCAAATTAAAATAAATGTCGATCAGTCTTTTCCATATTGATTCTATCACTACAACTTCTCTTCTTTTTTTTATTTCTTCATCGGTCACTGAATATACAGAATCAAATAAAGGTGTTTCCAAATAATGAACAATAAATAAATCGAAATATAACTTGTCACCATCTATTTTTCTACTTTATCATTCTATTCTCACACAAATGATGTATAGAGAAAGTCAAATACAAAAAATAGTACCAGGATAGTCTCAGACGTCTTTCTTCTTCTCTTTATAGACTATATATAATAAAGATCAAATAAATCAAGATTTTAGATTTTTTCAATAAATAAAAAGTTAGACCAGTTTTTTTTTTTTATAGCATCTGTGCTCGAATAAACTAATAAGAACAAAAAAGTCCTAACCTCATTTCGAAGGTAAACTACTAAAAAAAAGAAAAAAAAAACAGCAGAAAACAAAAATTTTGATGAGCTGTCATCTTTGCCCATAAAAATATTCTACTCTGCCAATTTAAATGTATTTTTCTAAGTAGCGCAAATAACAGCAATCTGCTTATCGAACAAATAAATCGGAACGATTTCATTATTTGAACATTATCCTATTTCTATTTCACAATCAACATTGATCACCAATTTTGATCATTACCACTAAATATCTGACTATTTTTTAACACTGAAGCTTGATCACTCATTTTTATATTCTACATCTAAAGTTCATACCTTTTCAACAAGCGATAGTTAGTTACCCTTGTTTTTTAATCCTTACTTAATTTAAAGATAAACAAAAATGTTCAACATTGATTTTTGTATACGTGTAAATAAAAAAATGTCAAACTCTTTATCAATAAATCAAGGATGAAAAAAAATTGTCTCTCAATTTTCTTCTCTCTCTCTCTCTCTCTCTTTCTAGTCTCATATAGTTTTCTTCTTCTTCTTCTTCTTTTTTTCTGTGCTTAATGTCAATTTTCTTGAATATGATTCTCAATACTAACAACAAAATTTTTTAATATAAGCACCTTACTTACTTACTCACCCTTTAGCTTGTCTATGTATCAAATAAGGTGACATCCTGTTTATGTGAATTGCATGACACGACATTGATTATTTTCTTCCTTTACCCATCCTCAATCTACTTTTTTTCTTCTTCTCAATCACAAAGTGCTCATACTAATATGATTTGGAATCATGGTAATTTTCTTGAATATATAAATAGAGGTGGAGAATAGACAAGGGTTCGTTCATTCTATTAGACTCATAGGAAAAAACGTGAAAAAAAAATCCAGAAATGTCAGGATTAAATAAAGAAAAAAAAGATGAGACCACACATGATTGAATCAAAGTGAGTCAAAACCAATCAATTTTAGTATGACAAATGTTAATCAAACTAATATCAGTCGGAAGACAATTGAAATTTTTGTCACACAAGAATGTAGTAGAAGAAAAGTCAAAAAAAAAGGACAAAATTTTGTTTTTTTTAGTTTTTCATTAGATAAAACAAAGAGATTCTAAATTTATTCAGACCATAATAGGCATACATTATACTATTGAACAAATGATCAGAAAAATAAACATCATTTTGTACAAACAAAAAAATGATAAGAAAAACAGTATTTTATACATTATATTAAAACGGAGCTACACTCATATTTCATTTAGTTTTTCGTTTTTTTATTTTGGTTTTTATGGCGACATCACTCGCACCTGTATGAAATAAATCATCCGTTTGTTGATCATCACCATCATCATCACTTGTAATATTTGATTGTTTTCTTTTCTTTTTTTTTAATTCATTTTTAGTTTGATTTTTCTCCTTTTGAAGTTGTTGTTCTTTCTTCGCTTCACGCAATTGTTGTCTCATTTGCTTTTGTTCTTCGGCAGTTATCTTTTTTTTTTGAGCATTTTCGTATATATATCGATAATCATCTGCGTTAATATTGAAATTTGCTCGTATTTTCGATGCGTGAGCTAACGCTAAAATAGCACTTTGTTCTTTGTCTTTTATTTCTAGCATAATATCAAAATGAAGATCTTTTGTTTCATTAATAAAATTTTGAAAATGTTTTTCATCAATATGTGAAATATGAGCACCAATTCTTTTTCCAGTCTGTTGTGTTGAATAATCAATCATTGGCACACCATCGTGTTCACTATTCCATGTATTAAAGCATGCCTGCATAGCATCTAACATTGACTCATTATTATTCAAACAATCGTGATGTAAATTATCAAATAATATTGGAATATTTGTATGTTTATGAATATAAAGACAATCTTTAACAGAGAATAGATGATCATCATTTTCAATTACCATACGTTTTCGAATTTGATCCGTTAATTTAAATTTATAATTTTCAATAAATCTATCCATTGCGGCAAGTTTATCTCCATAAATACCGCCTACAACACACAATTTTACACAAAGTAAGTGTTTATATTTATTTTTTAACTTTCTCTTCTAACTTACCAACATGAATTTGAACTTTGGCAGTTGAATTTAATTCCATACAATCAAGTAATGTACAATGGTAGGTTAATTCATCAATACTTCTTTTAACAATATCATCTGACAAAGCATTAATTAAAACAAATTGATCAGGATGCATACTAATTCTCATATTATTATCTCGAATTAATTGACCAATCATACGCAGTTTATCTGCAAATTTCAAAGACCAATTAGCTGTACACTGTTTATGACTAGCAAATGGAATTGTTTGAGATCCGATTCGAAAAAATCGATAACCATTCCCAATATTGTATTTAAGAATTTCTGTTAAACAATGAATATTTTGTTCCGAAATTTCGTAACATTTTTCATCTGTTAGCGCAGCTAACCGAAACGTATGATTTGGTGTGCAAAGGCTTGTATTAATACATGGATAACCTAAATAAACAGAAAAAAAATAAACAAATATGATATAAAACATGCACTGAAACTCTTACCCAATTTCATGCCGGTTTTATTTAATTCAGTAGACGCTAGTTGTAGGTTTAAATCTTGTTTCCACGTAGGTTCATTCTCCGCAGGTGGAATCATTTCACTTTTAGTTGATGTTTTATTGCTTTTGTTAAATTTCATGATATTACCATTAGTTATCGCTTTTGAAACTTTCGTTGATATTTTTCTTTTAATGGGTACGACTATTGTTCTAGAAAGTATTTTAGCTGATGTTACCGTGTTTATCATTTTTAAACGTTTACTTTGACGTACTGTACGTGAATCTTCTTCATCATATAGGTCAACTGAATCAGAAACAACATTATGTTCAATTGACAACGTCTTAGTTGCCACCTGGTTATCCTTTTTTTCTTTTTCTCTCATTGTATCATTTACTGTAGAAATTTAAAGTCACTAGTTATGAAAGCTTCGAAATATTATATCTACAAAACATGTAACAAATAAACAGATAAATCGAGACACTAAAATTTAATATTTGTTTATTCAGACATTTATGAGTGCCAAAACTGTTTAGCTTATATTAGATCTTTTACCACTTTCTCGATTTTTGCGTGAAAATTTGTTTATCGGGAAGAAGCAGCATTTTTATTGATTTCGATCAAGCGAGAGTAAAATAAATTCTACTTTGAAACGTTAGTTTCCACTCTGTTATTAATACAGAGTATGCAGAAAATACGGCGATACACTGCAAAAGCCCACTCTACTCAGAATTCTTATTAAAATGCTGGACATGACTGAGAATGCTGTCATCGAAAAACGTCAGGAAGCAATAACAGATCCGCACCATGCATGCGCTCAATTGTGCGTAGAAGAATGACGGATTGCTTGTGCGATGAATATTCGAAAGTAGTTTGACGAACAATAATCTCATGCATCGCATCTGGAAGAGCGGTCTTATTAGAAACTGGAGAGTGTACTGTCTCACTACGAAACCGAAGATATAGTATTTTTTGGTCAAAACATTGCACATACCATGACAAGCATTCAAAAAAAGAAAACATTCGATAGCCAAATGTGCCACTTCACTTCTCTGATATCTTCATCCAATCAACGTGTCATTCCAGCGCATCAGAAGCGCATGAAATAAGAGGTTTTTCTCATGGGCCTACACACTACTGTTAAACATGTGATAAGCTAAAACCGGTCGTGATATAACTCTACAAGACCGCCATTAAGATGTATTTCTTGCTACTTCCCTTCTCTTAAAGGCGCGTTTTGAAAAAGAAGGAAAAAGTGCTATTTGCTATGTGAACTACTGATCAATGACTCATCATCGTTATTGATTAATGTACTTACTTTTTCTGTTTTGGTACCTTAATCCTACAACTCTTCTACCATAAACTGACAACCAAAAAGGAAAAAGAAGTTCAAGTTCTCGTCTTGTCTGGCTTCTTGTGCATATACGAAAAAAGCTAAATTCACTAACTTAGACCGCTAGCATATGGTGCAATGCGCTAGAAAGATTGCATAGTAACTCTTCGTTTCTACTAAACATAAGGAATTCAAACCAGTCAGCATAGAAAAGGGTCAAGATACACTAGGACTAAATGTTAGGCCTAAATGACCACAATTAACATAAACACACGATGATGTGTTGCCTAGCTGTCAGCCCTAGCGTATCTTGACCATAGAAAACAGAGCAGAAGTTGCTTTCTTTCAGCCGTGAATAATTGCAGTATATAAGGATACGTGGAGTATGTTTTGGGTCTCACTTTCCTATTGGTGGAAATATTAAACGAAAGGAAAAGAAGGAAAACGATGTCGTACAAGTCTGTTTCTGGTACAAAGATCGAAGAAAAAAGTGAAACAAAACTAATCAAAATTGATATGATTTGATTCAGTTTTCTATTCAGATCATAAATATCAACTTTATTTAAATAAAAAAGTCTTGATAATTAGGAAATTAAGTTTTTAGTTTTTCCCATCCGGAAGGATGTTTCATAAAAATTCTTAAGTGCTTGACTTAACTGAGTCTAGGCTTAAGCCAGACTTAAGTGTATAAAATTAACACGTAAGTGCATAAAATGAAGACTTAAGTCTGACTTAGGTCTAGACTCAGTTAAGTCAAGCACTTAAGAATTTTTATGAAACACCCTCCTGAACTGTATTTAAAAGGAAAGAGAACAATTTTCTTTCCTCTACAGTTAGTGTCCAGAAGACAACATGTGCTTGTTTTATAGAACATTCAACCTAACCTTCTATTCTGTATGCTGTATCAAACAAATTTCCGACTACTGCGAATCTATCGAAAGCATTCTTATTACCCTCGTCGTAATTTTTTTCCATAAATACACTTTTTTGCCGTCAGATTAGTAATTAATTATAAGTAGTTTCAAGTAATACCAACCAATAACTACAATCATATTATCTATGAAGAAATACCCAGGTGAAACACGTCTTGTAAGACCTTGCAAGATCTGATGTTTTCTTGTGAAATCTTGTAATAAGGTCTTACGATATGATCATACAAGACCTTATTATAAGATAATATAAGATCTTATGGAAT
>CAJNOQ010000509.1:0-48511 GCA_905250885.1 Didymodactylos carnosus | reverse complement strand
CCCACCCCCACCCCCCCCCGCCCCCCCCGGCCCGGCCCCCGCCGCCCGCCCCCCCTGAAGAGTATTTCTCTCTTCTATTCAGAGTTTCTGTATAAATGCTATCAAATAAAAACTAAAAATGAGTAAAGCTTAACATTTTCAGAACTTGTTGGAAACTCAACGGAGCATTTTTTCGTTTTTGCTTTAAGTCTTGTTTCAAGTTTACGAGTTTTTAAAAAAAACTCGGGTTTTCATTGAGTCACATTACAGTTCCCATAAAATTTCATTCAATCGGCTTAAGTTTTTATCATAGATACTTAAGACTATAACTCAAAGGTATTTTTTTTGTCTTTGAAAAATATTGCCATTAAAAAATTCGTGTCTTTCTAGTGAAAGGTCGTGAAGAACTAGGAGTGGTCTTATTTTGTGGAGGACACGTCACTCTATCATGCACCATGTTTAACTGAAAAATCTATAATGAGAGAGGGTGCATCTTTAACCCTTATATGTAATAGTATAAAAATTTGTTCTCTTTTCGTCAGTTATGGTGAAATGATCGAACAAAACTTGAGAAATATGGGGGGTGATAATGAATTGCCATTCAACACTACTAGTAAGAAAATTGTTTCTGTCTGTATCGTTTTAACGAACAGAGTAGCATTTCTATTCGCAATGTTCTCACAAGTATCGTCCAAGTGTGGATCCATTAGGACTGATACATGTTCTGCTGATACATGACAAAGATAGTTTTGCGTATTTGTCTGATATACCTTCCACAATTCTGCTGAGTGTAGCATATCTGAAACACCTTAATTCTGCACTGATATTTTTAATTCACTCTTAATTTTCTAATATTGTACGTTATCACTAAGTGTTTTCCCTGCATACACTGTAAAAAAACAACTGTTCCAGGATATGTTTTTGGGCGATGAATGGGACACTTTTAAAAGTGTCCTACAACGGAGCACTGGTTTTCAGTTTTCGCATTCACAGCGGCTCCAAAACGTGTCCCGTAGTGGGACACTTTTAGAAGTGTCCCATTTATCGTCCAAAAACGTACCCCGGGACACTTGTTTTTTTATAGTGTATAGAACTGGTGAATGTCTAATAGAATCTATAGCACAAACTTGTGCTTCTTCTTTTAATCAACTCATTAAACTGCTGTTCGAATGCAGCGTTTCATTAGTAATACATTGTGATTGAACTCACTAGTACGTAATATAAGTAAACTGAACAGACAAACATACAATTATTAGTATTTTTCTCGTATCTGACAAAACTCGTTCGCGTTCACGCAGTAAGCCATTAAGTTTGTTTTTCTATATCTGAATAAAAGATCGAGATTGCTATTAGACTATCTAATGTGAAGATATGCGGCGAGTATGGAATAAACATATCGTGTGCACACCATGTGTATTATCTACATCTTGTCTTTTTTTTCTTTATTACGTATAGAGTAATTATTTCACAGCGGTAAGAAAAAAACAATCATTCTGAATAATTTGTTTACTGATTAAACGATGCATATGGTAAAACGAGATTTGCTAGTATCGATGAAGGGAAATGAATAAAATGTACATTTTAAAAATTTAAAAATTTAATATATATATCGAGCTGATACAAACGTACGTTGATAGATGGGTGTAGAAAGAAGTAAAAACATATCAACCGATGGTTATTATACATCTATCTTTTATTAAGAAATTTAACATTGACAAATAGGATCTGACATTTTCTTTTGTTTTGATTTTCTACTAATTAATTCAATGTTTTATCTAGGAAATTAGTTAGATTTTATTAAAATAAAATCTAACTAGTTTATGGTCGAAAAAAATCTATAAAGATGAACAGAAAAACTCAAAATTGATAGTTATTTAAGTTGCTATTTTACTCTTTATTAATTATTATGTCAAAAGATATTCAGGAATAGTTGAGACGAATATAATCAAAATAATTAGAAGATTACTGTTTCTGATATATTGGAATTGTAGCTGCAAAATCGGCTCATTTTTAAATATTAAAAGTGAATCTAACATATTTAACATGAAAATTCTTCTTTAGATTTTACTAGCCAACCAAAAGTACTATGATGATCAGAATAGAGTAAAAAACTGACGAAATCATTTCAGTATTATCTGTCTTAGAATCTGATAGAGATATCATCCATTAAGACAGTCTCTCGCCGGCAGTAGCTGATTGAGTCTTTTAAACAGAATACCAACCCTTTTACTCTCTAAACATTTTTATCGCCTAAAAATAAATGCCATTTTTCACAAATGTCAATAGTGTATCACAGTAAAAATTTCCATTAGATTAGGAAAACCTTGGATATCAATGGTGGTAAACGTATACTTATTTTTCTTTTAGACTAAAGAATTATATTTTTAAATACATATACCTTGAGAAAAATTTATTTCAGAAAAGAAAAGAGTATGAGTTCAAGATACTGAGATAAATTTTATAGACACTATTATAACAGTTATGCACATTTATTCTTTTCTCGATCCAATCACAAATCATTCAATGTTAATTGATAAAAATAATCGGGTATGGCACATTTGAGAATAGAATAATAGATTTTTTTCTCTTCTAAATGATTGCGTTCATTTTATAACTAGTAAATTTGATGATTATACAATGATAAAACGTTATTAATCAATATTATTAAAAAAACAGTAATAAATCACACATTTTTTTCTCTTAAGTTGATATAAGCTTTATTCTTTGCAGAATACAAGCGTAAAAATATTCCGTTATAATATTTTAAACTAAAACTATTGAAAAATACAAATTAATTTTGTACAAACAGAGATTCGAACACACGAGTTTTGCTTTGCAGTAAACAAGTTTTCTGAAGTTCATTGTCGTATGACTGCTTAGATCTGTTATCAAGGACGTCAAATCAATTAGAAGTAAAAGATTTTTCTTCAAATTTCAAACATCAGAGATATTCACTGCTGATACAATGTAACAATAGGCAGATCCTTGTATGTTGTGAAAGAGTTATTTTGTCATCGACCTCTTTGAAATTAGATGATGCATGAATGAATGAGAGAAGTTGTTAGTCAGCAAGAAACACAAAAAAGATTGACATTTTGATAACTATGATCGTTTCAATAGAATAGTTGTGTAACAGTTATTAAATTATACTAGAATTTTGACGTATTTACAATTAAATAGAAATATATGAGTAAAAATTAAAGCAGAATAATAAACATCGAAATAATTGTTAAAGATAATTTCTGAACTTGACAGAAAGCATAAAAATGTAAAGTATTTTTTTTTTACTATAAACATCATACGTGCTCCGTATTGATTTTCCAGTTGTGTAAAGAAACAGTACTAAGTCTTAGTACTTGAAAAAATCGACAACTCTATAGTAAAGCAGACGAATAACAATTAATAGATCTTTAATCTCACTTCACCGTCACTCGTATAACCATATAAGAACAAATATCTTCGTTTTCTTAATGCCATATGTTTATCAAGAAAGCGAAACTGATTGTATTCTTAGAGTATGTGACATCGCATTCATATTATTCTCATCTTTCTATAGTTTGTTCATTTGTGTATGCACGTGTGAAATGAGAAAATAGTGAAGAGTAGAGTAGAGATTTGTTTTTATTATTATTATTCTTATTATATATTGATTTATATAAGAAGACTTTCTTGACCATAGTTATCATTCACCCATCAATATATAATAAATGTATGCATGTTGAGAGATGGATCATCAGAGAGAGAGAGAGATGTATAAAAATGTATGTATGTAATGATCAAAAAACTTGCATAAAATAACACAATGTTTATTCGTGCTGTTTTTTTTCTCGATAGTAACAGCCATGTCTCTCTCATTTTCTCTCTTTCTCTATTATCAATATAAAAAAAAAAAATGAATAAAAAAATTTGTACATATTCTATTTGATCGTTTTTTTTTCAAATGATGCGACAATATATTACGATGATCTTTTATAAATACATACATATTAATTTTTTTTTTCGTAAAATACACATCCATCTAAACATCGTATAGGTATATTGATTTATCTAAAAAATAATCAATTTGTTTTTTTAAGAAATTTTTTGTCCTTTATGTGTAAGGGGGTTTCCGTGTTCTATTGATATCTGTAAATGGAAAAAAGTGAGATAAAAAAATCATCACATCAAATGTCAGAAGAATTTTTCTTAGAACAGAACAATAATCATATTAATATTGGACGACAACAACATCAATATCGTACACCTTTGATACGACATAAACGAGGAGGTTTGTTTTCAACAGCTGGTGCCTATTGTTTAAATCGTACTAAAAGTTTTCATGTTCAATCGCAAGCATTAACAGCTACAACAGAAGGGATGATACATCAATCACCACCTCCGCCACAAAATTTAGATCGTAAAACCTATTTTAAATATCAAAAACATAATCGTAATCAATCTTTGATAAATAATATTAATTTAGCCCGTTCATTACCATCTAATATGCATCATTTAATACCGTCACATCATCAACAACAATTACCATTATTACAACCATCGGTAATAATGAATCCATCGTTTGAGTCATTTAATTCTACTCAAAGTCATCATAATCAGAGTGAACTTATACCAACATCATCTGATTTATATTTAAATAAAAAAACTTCGTCCATTAGTAATAACAATAATAGTAAAGGGATGTTAAATACATTACGTCGATCATTAAGGAAAAATAAAGAGCGTTTTTATAATAAACGATCATCTACAGTGAAATCGTATAATTCCATAGGTGATGCGTGTGGTGAACAACAATCGCCAGATATTAATTGTCGACAACATTATGCAAATAAAACTCCATCATTATATCAACCATCATTTATTGTGGAAGTATCGAACGAATATGAAGATAACAGATGTAAGAGTTTTTTTTTCATAAAATATTTCCATTTCTTGATCAACGTCACAATTCCAGCTCAAATTCAATGTTAGTACGATAATGACCCATATTTTACGCAATTATCTCTCAGCAATTGATTGATGAACACCATAGAGTTGTGTGATCATGTCTGGAGCACATTAGAAATTAACACTAGAACGCCCGGAAATTTTCATGACCTAGAACGCCCAAAGCGGTCATTTTGACCGTTACTGTTCTTTTTAAAATTTTATACTTAAAAATGGTTCTGAATTAAAAATTCTGCAAAAAATAATTTTTGCGGGACAAATTAAAAGTTATGACATAATTTATTTTTAAATAAATTGTATGCAGTTTGTTTTATTAAGGATAAAAATCACAAAACGGTCAAAATGACCGCTACGGGCGTTCTAGTGTTAACAAAAGTTTTTTTTTTTGTTTTTTACAAGAGAAGAGATTTTCTCTTTCTATTTGTTTGAGATCGATTTTCCGTACTATTACAAAAAAACTAGAGATAAACTCTTATTTTATTAGAAGTATATAGAAGAAATATATAATTGTCAGAGAAAATCGCGATTAATAACACTATTAGAGCTCTTTCTCTTATTTCAATGTTAGTCTACATTATCGTTGAAAGTTAAAGAGTAATTCTTAGAAATGTATGTTTTAAAATAACTCTAATATAGTGATATATCATTTACTTAGTTTGTTCGTTATTTTCTCTAAGAAAGTAAATTATTTATTTACATTTAGGAAATGGGAAATAATGTGTCAAACATATACTATTTACTTGGAAAATAGTAAATAAATTATTTATTTTTTTTCAAGCTTTTTTTCTTAAACTCCTTTAGTTTTTTGACTTCATCTTCTTGTTAATAACGTTTTTGGTTCATCACTAGGGACTCTTCTAATATAAAATTAGAAGATATATATATATATGGCTTTTTCACTGACCTTTCTTCCATGAAGTAAATAAATCATTTACCATTTACTCAAGTAAAGTAAATGGTTCATTTACTATTTCCCAAGTGAATAGTGAATGTTGGACGTATCATCTCTACTATTTATTTCCTAAGATAAGTATAGATAAATAATTTACTTTTCGTAAAAAAAAAATGTAAAAGTAAAGCGATATCCCTATGCTAACATTCATTTATTTTTTTTCTTCATCAATAAACTTTTATGTTCAACTGTTATTTAAATTACTAGTTGAACTATATAACGTTCTATTTAACGTAAAAGTGAAGATATATTAAATTTTAAACAATAAAACTTTTTCTTTCGCACGATATACTCATCTTTCTTTTCCAGACACTGTATCACGTCGATGATTTAACAAATGGATTATTCTATTCGTAATTTAACGGCAATAATAAAGATAAAGAATACAGAACAGGTAGTTGTGTGTGAGTGTGAAAAAACAAAAATGAGTTTATCTAGACGACATTCAAAAGAAAAAAAAACTTGTTAAGTTTAACGATGAAATAAGTGTTATTTGATATTGATGAATTAAAAGAAAAAGAAAGAAAAAGAGTCTGTTACTTTTTTTATACATATGTTTATAGTGTACAGATACACTTTTTATTGTTAATCTACCTGTGAAAGATAGTATACTCGATATAGATAGAGATATAGTTATACATATATACACATTACTATTAGAGTTATCTAATAACATAAGTCTCCTTGTTTTTTTCTTCTTTGATTGACAAACACGAGTTCTTTACTCTTCTAATGAAAATATAGAATCGTTGTTATTCTTCTTCTTGTACAATTCCGTATAACCTTGATAGTTTTTCTTTGTTTCGGCTTTGTTTTACGTAGCCTATGTATATAGTTATATGAAAGAAGAGGAGAAAAAAACGTTTATACTTTTTTTTACATATTTGTCGATGAGTTAGAAGCGTGAGAATCAATGTATACGGCATTATCATGTATTTACATGCGAAACGATCAGTGTATGTGTTCCAGTTTATTTTTAGCTATTTTATTAAAAAATAACAAAAATAAATAAATAATACAGTCTAATACAGATCTTCTGTATGAGATTTAATTTTAACCTATTTCTTTTTCACTCTTTCCGAATTTTGTTTAATTGTATGAAGACTTTTCTAGCAGAATAAAGTTTGATAAACATACTCAAAATTAACGTGATAAAAAACTTCGTTGCTGTAAGAAAAAGAACCACAGATAACAATTCTTAATAATAATAATAATAATAATAATATAGTTCTATCAAAAAATTCATTGATCTACTAGTTATTTTAATGTGAAAAGAAAATTGAATGAATAGTATTTTAGTTCATTATAATTTGATAACTTATAAATTATTAAAAAACTGCTATGTCTGCTCAATAATATAGAAAAATGGCAACTTTAACAAGAAGACAATGATTTTATTTTTTTTTCTCCTTCTAGTGCCACTACAAGCCCCATTGGCAAATGGTCGACTTGGTGACCGAACTCGAATAGTTCAACCCAATCAATATCTGCCACCTACAACATCGGTGAATGGACTATCGCCTCTCATTCCTATTCATCACAATGGTCCCATACTAAAATCATCTTCACCATCACCGACAACAATAGCCTCAATAGTTACATTTACTCCTACACTATCTATATCATCGAATACAAATGGCAACGTTATTATTCCGAATATTAAATATAATAATTTATTAGCAAATACGAATAATAATAACAATAACAATAATACGGCAATTATAGAAACAGACAATAATGTGGAAAAAGAAAAATTAAAAAATGATCTACAATTATTACGTAATGAACTACAAAAATCAAAAGAAACAATAGCACGTCTTCAAAAAAGTGAAGAACAAATGAGAGAAAGGTGAGTCTAAAAGTTAAATTCACCATCAATTTCCTCCAAAACGTTTGAGTATCTATGAGATTTGAACATGAGATTTTATTTAATTAATACATTTGAATAGAATGATGTAAATGGTGCAAATGAAGAACGCCATGTTTGTATACATGCTTTTACTAGTAGAATAATAAATAATAATAAAACAAGATAGTTAAAGATGATAACAGTGTAAATGAAATGATAAAATATACGATGACAGTATGTTTCAATTAGAGTTTTATTAATATGTTGAATCTGATAATTAATGATAAAAAATTTGTCTGTTTCAATAACAAGACATATTAACCAATAAATAAGTGAACAACCAAGTGATACAATATATATATTGTAAAATACTAAATAAATAGCTTTGTTATTTTTTATTTCACAAAGTAAAACATAAAATAATGTGCCAAACAAACCAATAAAACCACTAATTTCAATAAATTGATTCATATTTGATACCGATAAACATTGGTTATTGTAATAAAAAGCCATAAATAACTGTATGACAGAAAATAAACAAATAATAAACAAAACTATACTAACTATTTTTGTTTTTGATGTTTGATTATTTTCGGGAAATAATGTCGCATAAGATGGAGGATTACTGTTTTCGACAGACATTTCTAAATCTAAAATAGTTAAGATATTTCAGCTGTCATTATATTACTACCCTCACATATGAAAGAAATTGTTCGATTTTATGAGTACGTAGAAGGAAAATGAATATTTTGAGAATTTTTTCTTCTTTTTCTTTTTATATAGATGATCTATTCTCGAATATACATTTCTTCTGACTATAATTTGTTGCCATTTTAAAATGTCATTTTTGAATGTCATTTTCATCAATAAAACTATTAGTGACAGCTTTTTATACTTAACAGTACAGGATAAGACTAGAGGAGAAAGAATTCATACACTCATCAAAACAAATATATTTTCTCCTTTTTTTTTCTAGATTAGCTGAACAAGCACAACGTCAGATTGAAAAAGGTGGTAAATTTGAAGATTTAAATCAGTTAACACGTCCAACAGAATTAATTCGTTCATATAATGCACTCTATTCACAAGCAAGAATTGATGCTTTGGATGCACTCGATAATGTGTCCGAAATGTCCGATGCTGAAGATTTGAAATCAAAATTATTATTTTCAGTTGTTGTTGTAAGTTATTATATAACAAAAATGAACTGATTATGATTAATTATTTACTTTTATTGTTTTTAGTTAGCTTTTCGACATGCTCAAATACAAGCAAAAGAAATTCGTTCAAAAATAAAACAAATATTACAATTAACAAGTGATAAAAGTTCAACATTACTCGAAGAAACAATTGAAAAATATCTACGGAGTACGATACAAAAATATGATGTTGCAAAAATTACCTATGTGAGTGTATTGACTGAATTGTTGAGTATTCAACTAATTCTTTACTGCTTTTATTATAGGAAGTAGAAAATCAATTATGGACAACATTATACGATTATCCAGCGTTAAAATGTTGCAATGAATTAATCAAATACATTACGCAATCATGTAGAACAGCGTACGTACTGTAAAATATTTATATTTTCACATTTTAATAACCTTTTCTATCTTATAGGTGGGGTTTGGTAAATCATCAATTTTTAATTGAATTTCAAAATATTAAATATGATAAATTACTTCATGAACGATTTCATACGTCGGATAATGAAAGTGAAACAATTAGTGAATATATATGGCCATGTTTAATCGATAGTAGAGATCGTACATGTGTGGCTAAAGGAGTCGTTATTACAGATGACCGTTATTTATCGAATATATCGTCGTAGCATTAAGTTTAATAGAAATGAATAATTATTTGTATAGTTGGCTAACTGAAAGCGTACTATTTAATACTGTATTACATCGAAAAACATGAAATTTCATCTTTTTCTATCCGGTTTTTCTAGTCATTTCTAGTTTATTCGTATATCTATATATATATATATATATATCTGGGAAACGTATTAGCATCATTATAAAAATGCGTCCACATTCCGATCAATGACGGCGCAAAATAACTACATATACGTATTCCTTAGAATCTTTGAGACATCAGTCGACTACCTATTTATCTGTTTGTGTCCTTTTTCATATTTGTTTTGATGAAATGTAAAACTTTTTTTGGTAAATTTTATTCTTCGAAGATATTATAACAGTAAGAGATGTATTTATACTATTGAATATGAAACAAAAATAAATTAAAATAGAATGTACAAGAAGAATATATCAGTAAGCAGTTGAGACAAGAACAGAAATAAGTTCAACGAACAATACCAACAAAAAAGGGGAAATTAAACGATATGTGTTTATATATGTACAAGGCTCTATCCATACGAAAGGTGCTAAAAAACAGAGAAACGTACACACAAATTAGTCATTCGTTGATATCTTTTAGAGTGTGTTTAGACATAAATAACAGACAGCAAAGGATTATGTTCGAATCAAAGCAGTGGAATACGAAAAACAAAATTCGAAAATGCGAGTCAGAGATGGACGAGTACGAGTATATACTCGAGTACAAAGTTCCTAGTACTCGTACTCGGGGCTTTTTTTAACGAATATTCCATAAAATACTCGAGTACTTTCCAAAAAACTGATGACCTTTTCTTTACTATTTGCGTATAAAAAAATCGATTTATTCTGAAATTTTTTCGGATTCAACGGCTTCTTTAGAAAAAAAATACTCGAGTACTTTTCAGAAAACACTCATACTCGATCTTCAGTACTTGCACTCGTACTCAGAAATCCGTGTACCGGCCCATCTCTGATGCAAGTGTAGAAGTTAATAGGATAACATACGTCGAAAATATCAACAGTAAGAAACACAAAAATAATTATTTTATACAAAAAGGGAAGAAAAAAATGAAATTGTATCGAATTCGATACGGTCCAAATTCTTCTTCTTGTCTTGAACGACAAGACACAAAATGATAATAAATCACAGTAGTGATCTTAAATTACTTGATGTGTTATGAGTTAACGTTGTTATTGGAGATAATGGTAAGGTTATGCTAGTTGAACTTGACGTTGATAGTGATAGAGATGGATTTAGCTCAAATTCGACAAGTAACAAAAAATGATCGAATGGCACGCTTGAATGCACATCAAAAATATCCCTTTCCACTATACTGTCGCTTCAAAACAATATTTAACAACATTGCGTCGCATTAGTACTATAGTAGTAGAACCTGTTCTAGTACAGGGTTGCCACCTTTAGAAATCCGAAAAAGCAGAAGAAAACGGAACGGATTTTTTGCGCTTTCCAATGTCTTTGTAAGGGAAAAAACTATTAGGCACAATAAAGATGCATTTTCAAATCACCGGATTCAGACAGAGTAATGATTTACTTTATATATGCACTAATAGAGAATAAAGTTTATCAAAAGTGATTACATTCAATCAAGAAAGGTGATGAAATGTAAAACTTATTTTTCGAAGATATTATAACAGTAAGAGATGTATTTATACTATTGAGTATGAAACAAGAAGTTAAAAGAGTTTTCGCAGGAGCGCTAACTACGCTCCTTATACTTAAAACTTGTGAACGTCTTAGCTTGATGAAAAAATGTTTGATCTATCAGAAATGGAACACTGATTACCGTCAGTTGATAATATTTCTTTCACAAATTTATCAGCCGTTGTAAAGAACCATCTCCTCCTGTCCATATGCAATGTGTATGATTACTTATTATTCCTATAATCAAGAAATGAAAAGGTGATTTTTTTTCACTTAAACAATAAGATGAAAAGGAAATGTGAGTACTACCATGTCAAGAAAGTTGACAACGAATGTACATGGTGCCTCCCCACATTGAAAAACTGTTGAATCTACCCGTTTTTAAAAACCTAAACATACATATACAACAATATGATAGCTTGATTGCAAATTATACAAATCGAGTTCACCTCCAAAATATGAGATAATTCTACAGAAAACTAAGCGCTTAAGAGAGACCCAAGCAAAAATGACCCAATTTTTTGGGTCATTTATCTAGATTCAGCTGTACATGGAAATGAATCTAGATAAATGACCCAATAAATCGGGTCATTTTTGCTTGAGTATACATTATATCGAAAGGAGAAACTAGTAGACTGTAATTAAAAAGTTTAGATTCGCTTCTTGTTTGTCTGGGTTTAAAAGAAATAGTATATCTGAAAACGTCCATACGGGCATAACATCTGAATAACAGACCAGGTGTACGACAAGTAAAAAAGATGAGAAATCAGAAAAACATGATTAATAAATAACAAAGAAAGAAAATGATGGTGAGCAAACTACAACGCAGTAAGCAGAGAGATAAAAGAGAAAGTTTTTGTGTCCAGATATGGGATATAGAAAAATGCTGCTGAATCATCTATTTTTTCAATATCATGTACATTGAACCAATATGTTTTTACGTATGAAACGCTGCTACACAGAGCGTGGAAATTTGATATCAAATAAACTTGTTGAAGCTAAAATCAAAATTTGCCTAAATAGTAAACTGGCATGCACACATTTTAGTTCATACATTTCATCAAATCGTGCGATAGAGAATTGAATAAGGAATAAGAGTTGGCGATTAACCTTGACCAAGATATTGAGAAAATACGGGGAGGGACATTATTTCTCGCGCACCCGTCAGCTAATTATACTGAATAGTTTTTTTGTAATATAACCAATGAATAGAGGAAAGCGAAAAACATTTTTCATATCTTTGTCGCATTGTAACATAAGCGTTCCTCATTTTTATTCTACATTTGAGAGTATTTCTAAAAGTAAAACAAAAATAGTGCTTTACTCAAGCGAGAGTCGAACTTCTTAGAACAAATTTAGCTGATCAGATTTTCTTTTAGAATCCGTCCTCCGACTATGGTAAGTAAAAGTAAAAAAAGAATATATAAACAAGAAAGTTATAGGTATTTCTTTTATTCACTCAATTCATCTGACAATAGACTATTATTATCAACACGATGAAATTTAACAACTGAATTTTGCTTCTTTTTTCTTTTTTTTGTCTTTTTTTTCAAATGCTCAGTCCTTTCTTCTTCTTTTTCTTCTTGATCTTGGGATTCATCGGACTTTGAGACAGTTGTATCCATAATACCGTTATGTTGCTCTTCACTATTTTGTGTAGCTGCAATAGTTGTTAAATACTGAACTGTGAATATATTGCTATCAACTCTAAACAAATAATAAATTAATGCTGATATTAGGTAAACAAACATGTACACTTGACATACAATTTTCCGAGAGTGTCATATTTCAATGTTAAATTTTTTTCTAAATTACATAATGTTGTTAAAATTTTGGATGAATTTGGTTTCAAATCATTTGTATTATTCATTAACAAATGATGTGTCCATAACATATAAAATCCAAAATGACGAGAATTTTGCAGTTGTTCACTGATAAAATTCAGCAATAATTCAACATAAAATAGTGGTAATGAACGAGAAATATATTCGACTAGAAAGGAAATAAAATGAAAATGTAGGAAAGAGGATATGACTATTTTGATGATCAAAAAGCGAGCGTAAATCAATTATTCCAAAGAAAAGAAAACATCTGAGATTGCCTCTCTTAATGAGATAAGTATTATCATATTACTAAAAGAAAATTTCTACACCATTTAATCAAAGTCATTTTCTGTTCATACTGAACACCGAACAAACCGAAAGAGAATAGTTCATAGCTCACAACATTAAGGATTTAATCATGTTGAAGAATAAAAGTAATACTATGTTGGAAATAAGTACAAAAATAAATTCAATCATACTATTTTGTGCAGCTATATTTTCCATAATTTCAATAATTAATGACTTTTCACTTAATTTTAATGCCATCATCAGTGACAAATACGCATCTTTCTTATCATACAATGTTCGTCGAATTGATAATGGTGTTATCTCTTCACTCAAATCCAACGGATCAAATATTGATGAATTATCAATCGAATATATTAATAAACCTAAAATAGAAGAAGCAATGTAGTTTACCATTTACGGTTTAGTAAAATTAGTTATTTACCTTCGGTCGTACATGCTGCCCACGAACGACCTTAATAAATAAACATAAATAAATGCGTTATGATCAAAATATTTTCCGTGAGATGGAACAGAAACATGTACTTCACTTACCTGTAGGTGAAAATCGCACACATGTCACTAAAAGTTCTGGTTTATAATAACGACTACTAAAATCACCCTTCTTTACACCTAAAATTAACAGAGAGTAACCAGAATAGTTCTCAAGCTATACTATAGAATAAGACCGCCAACATGTATGGCATAGGTGTTTAGATAACTGCTGTATATCTGGTAGTGAAGTCTCTATTTCTTACATTGTAGAAATACGTATATGTGTGTAGGAACTATAAAAAATACCTGGTAAACGTATTGATTTTTCATTTTGATCGTTGTCTCTATCCATGTCGACCATTGCCAAACTTCCCCATTCTGTCATTTTTCGTCTATTTAGATATTCCTAAACCAGACTCAAGTATTGATAACTATAAGACATCATTTATCAACTTACATTGAGACCATCAAAACTTTTATTACATGTAATTTCGAATCGTTTAACAAGAATTTGCTCACGGATATTATACAACGATATATATTTTGAACGTCCACCAGCTAACAAATAATTGCCGTCTAATGTATAACAAATACTTCGATAAGCTCTATATTAAAAAGGATTGAAAAATGAAGTAAAACTGAAAATAGATAACTGTTTTTGAAAAGTTACCTTCCGAATGTTAACTTTTTTGCTGTTACTTTATCTGTTTCTCGACGTGCATAACCTAAATCATGTTTTGCTTCTATTGAGCCCATTTGTTGCCCACTATCAGGATGAAAAAACAATATTTGAGCATCAACTGTGGATACGGCTACTTGCTGACCATCGGGACGAACGCTAATGCCTAAGCCTATGCAACAGAAACAGACAAAAAAATTTAAATATATTCAAAATAGATCATAAAAGCGTTCAAATTACCATCCGTATGTAACTGAAACGTTTCTCTTGAACCCTGATTTTCAAATAAATTCCATGTACGCATCGTTTTATCCCAGGAACAAGAAGCTAACATAGCTTGATTATTATTTCGACCAAAAGCAATTCCACTGATGGGACCTTCGTGACCACTCAAAATCTATAAAAAAATAAACAAATTGGTCCGAGATATCGAATAATGAAACATACTTACGTCGAGTAATTTTCCTGTTTTAATTGACCATACAAAAATATTAAATGAATCAAAACCGCCAGCACACACAATTTCACCAGCTGCGTCTAATCTAAAATATACAAACAAAAATAGAATATAAATTGACAAGGATGAGTAGTCAAGAAATTGGATGTAAATAATCATAATAGTGGCAACATAATAGCTCTTTTCAGTCAAAGAATGATCATATAATAAACCAACAACCTACGCTACACAAGAAAATTGTACAGGAGTCGGTGATGTATAAGTACGGAAATTCCGATATCTATAAATAGAAAAAAACACAGATGCATGTGAGTTTCTTGGCTTTGAAAATGATTAAGACGTGCCTTAGCAGATCGTATGCTCTCACTGTGCCATCTAACGAACTAGAAATAATAAACTGTCCATTTGATGAAAACTCTAAACCGGTTATTGTTGATGTATGATCAGAAAATGTCACAAAACAAAATCCATTTGATGTATTCCATAGTTTAATCTGAAAAAGAAAAGTTTATCGGCCTACAATCATTTTGGAACACAGGTTAAAGCACAAACGTACTTTACCATCGTCTCCACCACTAGCGATATGTAAACCGTCTGGTGAATAGGCCAGCTGGATCATATTGTTAAAATGACCTTGTTGTTTCAATATATAAGTTTCACTTTGCCATTCCCAAACGACTAATTGACCAAGGTTTTGACATGCAAGAGCAATCCAATCTCCTAACGGACTAAATAATGTTGATGTGATTTGTTGCTGGCCAATACTGGAACGAAGTATAAAAGTTTTAAAAATCACATGGATTCTCCGGTTTTGATGACAGAGATGTCCTTTAGAAATTATACAAAATATCTAACTGACCTGAGCGAATGTATCATATTAAAATCAGGCATTTCATGTAGGTAAAAACTTCCATTTGAAAAACCCGCAACGAGCATATGTGTTTTTTGATGATAATTGCACGATAATAACACGGCTGATCGGTCACCTTCAAATGATTCCTTGTAATTATGCCTGAAATACACGAAAACATCATATCATCAAGATGAGACTTATTCAGAAACGTCATACTTTGCTAAACGTTTAAATTTGACCAGATCATGTTTGCCCATATTTTTCAGTGCTCTTTCTTCGTATCGTTTTTGTTGTATTTCTAATTTTGAACGTTGACGTTCGACAATTTCATCTAGATCTTCATTATCTTCGGCTGTTTGTTCCTCATTATTCATCGTTGTCTTAGTTTGCTCATTTTCATCTACATCATTCTCCTCTAAATCTGAATAGTCATCTTCAGTCCAAACAAACGGTTTCATCGCTGATAATTCCATATCAGCTTCCCAATAGTTTACTTTTGCATTTTTACATATTGTCATAATCTAAATGATAATATATCCAAATAACAGATAAAAACTTTAACATAAAGCTTCTTCAAACATACATTTAATGAATTCAATTCGAAAAAGACTCCAATAATCTCACGACCATGACCAGCTAATGTAAAACGATGTAGTTTGTCCAACAATGGTACACTAAATACTTGAGTTGTCATATCAGCACTACCAACTGCAAGAACTCTAAACAAGCAAAAAGCCTACACGTTATGTTACACGGAGAAACTGACAATCTCCCTTCCGCATGGATTCGTTTCTACTGTTTTCGATTATTTTTGTCCTATAGATAGTACTATACAATATTTGTCTCAATCTCTTCATAAATCTTACCTTGAATCATTTGTCCAATCGATGCATGTTGTTTTATCATGAAATGAACGTAAGACAAACTTCAGTGTAAACAGATTAAATTGTCTTTCAGCACTTGGACATGTATAAACTTCACAACGGTTACCACGACATACGGCCACTGATCTACATCATGATAAAGAGATCAATAGCACGTAATCAAACAAATGCTTCGTCACTAATTCATCAACCTTACTTTGAATCTGGACTAAATTTAACCGCATGTACATCATGTCCAAATCGATGTATTCCAATTAGAACTCTGCATTTCATATTGTAAAGATAACCACGTCCATCTAAAAGAAACGTATCACGTACAAAGTGTGTTAATCAGAGATGAATGCTTACTTTCGTTGATTGCTAATAACAATGATCCCTGAGACGAAATTGTCGTACAAACAATGTTAAATTCGCTTTCGAATGATAATGTTTCTGATCGACTACTGCAACCAGAAAAACAGCACTGTACTAATTGATACAAATAATGGAAAAAAACACATACTTTTTTAAATCAACTACTGTTATACGATTGCCAACAGGTGTCAATAATGCATTTCCATCGGGTGTAAATAATAGATTTCCTTTATGGTACACAGTACCGAGCAGGTTTGCAAACTAAAAAGTAACGGCAAAGAACGGCTTACCACTAATGATACTTTTAAAATATTCTCTACGTACTTTGTACTGTAACTTCATTTATTCGTTACTAGACCAAAACGCATATCAATCTAGAAATTTTCAGGCATATTTTTCTTAAACTTGAAAATATATAAAGATTTAAGCGTAAACAAAGCGAAAAATCTAAAACCAAATCTCATAATCTTGATCTTGTTCATCCACTCCCTCGCACTAAAATCGGCTCTGAGAACCAGTTCTTGTCTCAAACTTTAATTTTTAATAGATTTACGATATGCTAAGAGCAAACGCTAATGAAAAATCGTGTTAAATAAAAATCTCATATTTTCATTACTTTAAAAACGATAAATTATCCATATTTTACCAGCGCAGTATATTGGCTATTTAAAAACTTCTCAGAAGTGTAGTTTAAATCTTCCCACTGTTATCCGAGTAAACAAAATATGGTGTCGTCTTTTCAAATGAGCGATGAATAGTGAATAAAATATGTTTTTGCAATATGTGATCTATAAATAAATCGTAATTCCATTCTGTTTGATGAAACAAATATTAAAGAAGGTAACTCATTTTTGTCCATCTAAGTAAGAATAAACAGCACAGAAGAAAAAGAAAAAGAGTATCAAAGAACATTGTTAAAACTGATCAGAATAATAAAGGAAAACAAAATATTTTATATTTATTTGGATAATGTCAACTAATCATGTCTAAATCATCACTCCAAGTTGAATCGTATGATCTAGGAAGAACAAAAGTTTCTCCTTGTTGTTAGTCCTGATATTCATAAATACCTTTGCTTTTTCGATTTTTTGAGAAAGAAGTATTCGTTGTCTGCTTCGACGATTTTTGAACCAAACCTGTTTTAAAATCAGACAAGTGAAGCATGAAATACTTTATATTCTTCTATTGATGTTACTTGTATTCTTGATTCTGGAATGCCTAATCGTAGCGATAAATCTTCTCTTGCACAAATGTCTGGATATTGAATAGATCTAAATGTCGCCTCTAATTCGCTGATTTGTGTCTTCGTGTAGTTAGTTCTTTGTCTTCTTCTTCGTCCAAGCGGTGGGACTAAAATGGAAAGTGACAAGCAGAACTATACATACTAGAAAAGAATCTCCTAAAAACTAATATAATGAGTGACTTCTGAAACATATCAGCCTCTTTCAGTTATAAATTTAACGTCTTTTTCTAAAAAATGGTTTGGATTCATCAGAAATATGTCCGGCTCAACCGGCCATTTAACTAATGATAACTTATAAAAAGACGCGTTAACGGTGTATAAACGCCTAAAAACGGTTCATTAACGTCACTGTAAATTGGCCGTTTTGAGAACGTTGATTAATGGTCTACAAACGAGTCATTAACTGGCATGACCAAGCATAGTCTATGTCGTATGCAGACAGTTTTGTCGACAAGTCATTCATCTCTTTTATTTTGCTATCACTTCCAGTGATCGTCCCTGACAGGATTTTTTTGCCCGATCCGGTCCCGCCCGGAGAGAACGCATAAATTTTTTGGAAGATCCCATACAGTTCGGGCCAAACGGGCCGGCCCGTGGATTGTATATGGATCGGATATACTCGGATGCTCAGAGGACAGCCAACTTCGTCGGTGACGTTTTCAAGAGAGGATAGTGCCAAACAATATTTTCAAGACAACGATTGAAAAATAAAACTTTTTAATGCAACATTCATGATACGTTCCATTAACGATGAGAAACAGTCTGTAAAAAAGACGGCATAAACGAATCGTTTTTTTGTCATAAAACGGTCCAAGTTAAACGATGTAAAAACGGTCCGTTTGTGATCCGTTAGTCGATAGTTAACGATCCATCAACGACACCGTTTTCATAGACCTGGGCGATGAAGGTATTTCGATTCACTCTATTTTCTACGCTATGGGAAGTTCGTACTCTAAACGCATTCTACTCTACAACTTTGTACTTCGCACATACAAGATGAGGATACTCCGTATACTTCTAGACTCTAACCATAAAATTCTGCAAAGCGAGAATTGCGCTGGAAACGTTGTTTCGTATTACCTCTGCCAAACGTCTCATTTAAAAATGTTTGATTAAAATTAACATTCTGATAATTATGATTCACTGTGGTTGCTGTTGTTGTTAATGTATATTGGGATGACGCTAATAGTGAATTATTAAATGAAGAACCGTCCGAGATGACTTCAGAAGGATGAACAGTGGATTGCATTGCTGGAGGTGTTGCGGTCATTTTTGGATAATAAGCTGACGAGTTCAATTTTGTTTCTGAGATCATCGTAGGTGAACTTGAAATAATTGAAGTATGAGCCAGAGGCGATAGTTGTTGGTATGAAGTTGATGTACATTGTACTGAACATCGATTATTGGCGTATTGATTACAGGGTGACCATCTCTGAGATGAGACAGCATTATTCATAACTGAAAACGAAATTACATGAAAAAGAGAAGAACTTGATACAGTATCAGTATAGAAGAGATCTTGCCATCTATATAAATAGGTCGGATGATCTTCTACAAATAGCAGTGGCAACATAAAATCTGATGAAAGCGTATTTTCAGCTAAACTTGCATAACTTACCTAAAATCGATCTATATGATTTCAATACTTCTGTTTTGATTGCTATATTAGAATTACACTCTTTAAAGAAGGTAGATTGTCATCTTGTCGTTTATTCATGTTTCACTATTTTTGCGGTTTCTGTAAATCGAAAGCGTTCTATCTCGAGTAGATATGCTGAGATCTTTGCAAATTTGTGTTCAGAATTGTCTATGGAGTCTCACAGTTCGGAATAGAGTCTCTTTTATTAAATACAATTGATCATCTGTCCTAAGCTTGCATTGTCAGAAAGATTGTTTTTTTTTTTATTATTGCCATGTCTATCTTGAACCTACTGTCAAAAACATTTTGTCAACTGTCATTTTTCCCCAGGACGCCCACTGACTTTAGAGGAAAAAAATGATATATGACGCTGAACTCGACGAGAGATCGGCTATAATTATCCTATAACTTATTATCTTTTTCGAACAGGAAGAATATATTTTCATTGAAATCTGCAAGACCCATTTTCATATTATCATAAAATGATCTCAAAACTATAAATCTTTATAAAGCATACCTGTTGCAGTATTTACATTTTTTGAGTAAATATCTGTTGGCGAATCATCATACATATGTAAAATTGGTGAGGGAGTATCTGAATATCGCGGTATATTATTCCAACTATCTGATAACGTGAAATACGTTGGACAAATATTTAGGTGATCGAACTCCGACTCGTTTATTGAGTACTGATTTTCCATTTTTTGAACCAGTATGTATTCGATCTCAGCACAACAAATGTTTTAATAGTTCAAGAATGAATTATTCGTCATATACCGTAACAAACTGACTCTAATAGTTGTTGGTTGTGTTGTAAAATCTTTCTTTGAAAGAAAAACAATACACCAATTCTTCTACGCCAAGTATATGTTCTTGTCCATTTGTATTATGTACTCATTTGTTATAGGATTTGAATAATGGTGATACACTCATTTTCTTTTACTCACGTAATTTGTATCAATTATAATTCGTTTTTTTTTCTACTTTATTTTCAACGCAAGAACATCTATCAACTATATGAACTTACAATCAACCATGCTTATGTAAACGAGAGAAACCCGTTTATCAGACACGATTAATGAGCCAAAATCTACATAGGAGAAAGCATATACATATTTTGTTATTCTCAGCCTTTTGTTTCTTCAAGGTTATGCCTTAGTTGAATAATAATCAAATTTTTGAACTATATATCGACTACCTTAGCAATTTCAATTATGGTAAAGAACGCGAGCAGATACGATAAATTATTTACTTAGTATGTTGTAGAAAACTTTCGCTAAAACGCCTCGTATATATGTGGCTTTTATCATAAAACGAAAGATTTTTACGTATTTGAGAACTTGTATGATTCACTGTTGCAATTGAATTTAGAAATAGATTGTAAAGTTTTCTCACTACTAATTAAGAACAACAAATGTTTGCTTCAGATAAATAACAATGAATTAGCAAAGAAACTGCTCTTTTTTTAGAAAATAATTGATTAACAAAAATAATTTCAAAAAATCTTAAAAAAATAAATAACAAATGGAAAATGAACAACAAATTTTCTGAATATACAAGTGTCTTGAAATGTACAGGAAATTGTTTTTCTTTAATTTTGTGTATCACTTGACGGAACTAAATAAATAATCGTTGAATTTTACATTTATTAAAAGTCAACTGTTATACCTGTATGTGGAGTTTTTATAGCCCGTAATCTCGAACGTCGATTTTTAAACCATACTTGTATTCTTGATTCTGGAATATCTAAACGTTTTGATAAATCTTCTCTATCATGCACATCGGGATATTGTTGAGATTGAAATACTTTTTCTAATGCACGAATTTGATCTTTAGTATAATTTGTTCTCTAAATACATAGAAAAATAGAAAATATTATATAATAAGTACCAGCGTTAAAAAATGACTTACCTGTCTTCGTCTTCTTCCTGTGGGTGGAATTAGATCGGATCTGTTAGAATTATCGGTGATAATGTCGGAATAATCAGATGTTGTTGATGACAATGGATAGGGCGGTGTAAAATAATCTGGAAATTGAATAACATTCGAAGTTGGATAAACGATCGGATTAGGTGTGCTAGACGGTGATATCGATGATGGACTTGTACAAGAATAAAATGATTGATAGGTGTGTGGATATGATGAATATGAGCATAGAGGACTAGATCTTTGAAGACAATTATTCGGCGAAGACGGTGATGAATATGTATCAACTGAACAAAAAAAACATTTTAATTTTAGCAAAATTTCTTTCATACGAAACTATTTATCGATAACCCTGAAGTATCTGAAGTTGAATTTCTATCTTGGCTTACCTGTATTTGAATAATAAATATTACTTGAGTTATCGTACATACAAATAACAGGCGATGTTGGGAACAGACTATCTGAATGAGCAGGCATTTTAGTTGTTGAGGGAGTTGACGTTAAATATGGATTTGTTGGAGGATAAGCATAGTCGAATGATGAATTGGATGTATTCATTGATGTTGGATAGCCGGATGATGATGAAGACGTTGAAGACGACCACATATCGGGTGAAAAGTGATGATCGTGGTTTTATCACTAAAGATAAGACAAATAATTAGAAGACAGAACAGAATACTTACTTTGTCCGACGCTGGAAATCTTGAATGTGCTAAAATAAAATAAACGAAAGTTAGTAAAACATGTATAAATGTATATTGTCCAATTCACTCTATCTCTTTCTCGATTATGCTCAATCCCAGCTATAGTATTAACGTACTTTATGAAATCCTGAATGTCTTTTATAGTCAGTTGTGTCACTTGTAAATCTTTGCTACTGGTATGATAAACGAATAGATAAGAAAATGTGATTTACGTAACAAACGTATTTCTAAAATATAATCTTTTTTTTGTCAACTCATTCTTTTTTTTTCGAATGAAAATTTTTTACTTTTATTCTCTAACCAATGAACAAAATGATGTAGCGTGCAACATGTTGATTTCAAAGAAAAGAACAAATTTTTAGATAAATAGAACATATTTCAGTTGATTTTAATCAAAGGCGGCTATAATTGAGATGAAAGTTATGGCTAAATTTAGACAACAGAATGGTAAAAAAAGCTTTCCCATATGAAAAACAAGCTCTTGCTTATGATCATAAATAGAGTAAAGAAGAAGATATATCTTAAGCTTTATCACAACTTTTGCGTTTAAAGTCCGACAGAGTTAATGATGATCAAGAAAAGTTTAGAACCTCCAACACCAAATTGACTGTAAGATATGCAAGTTTACCGTAGTGATATTAAAAATAAGTGTGCGAAAATGATTCGAACAGTTGTATATTTTGATAAGAATGATCGTCGATGTTGTTATTTGAAGTGTTTGGGATATAATAACAGCTTGCCGGTTAAGGTATGAAAAGTACTATCCCCGAAGCAAGAAGGACGCAGAAAATGTGAATTTTTCTGAGAAAATCGGCTTCAGCTGAATTATACTTAGAGTATAGTGATAAATTGTTTTCTTCACAGACTCAATTTGCACCTAGATACGATATTCTAACAACTTAATTTGGAAACCAATACAATGAATGTACTCATAATCTCAACTAATTCATAACACTTATAATAAAAGGGATTTCTTGTCTTCACGTGATAGTAGAAGAGAATTGTAGTTGTTACTGAACATTCACTCCACAATAGAAAACTTATCAGGTGAGATATAAGGGAAATGCTGCTGTTTGGAATACGTTTCTAATTGAGTTAATAAGTAAATGATTCTCTTGTTTTATCTCTTCGCAACTTATTTGCACAGCGGTATAGTTAAGTCACATCAAAATTTATTTATAATATGTGTAATAATAGGAACTAAAAAATATCAATCATTTATTTTGAGCTGTTACAAATTTAGTGTCACTGATACACTTGATTTTGTTATTTTAGCAGACAAATATAAAATGTTTTATTTGATGAAAAATATAGGTGATGTCGGTAGCCATCGTGTTAATTAAGGCAATGATGACATAAAATAGCTTTTTCAAGTTTATTTCTATTTTTTTTCCTAGAAACAAAATTAAGTGATATTGAAGTATTGATGTTAATATGAAGTGATTTCTGTACGAGTAACTGAGCCATGACTCGCATAGATAAAATGCTGTTACAATAATAGGCATCGACACAATAACATTATATAGCGAAATTTGCATTTTGCTTCCTAGAAAGGCGGATTAATGGCTGTATAAATCTATTTTTGTTTTCGCAGATTTTTGAAAGCATTTATCAAGTTATTCAAATAAGTTGGTCTTAAATATGTGTATAAAAAAAAATAAAATTTTTTGCTATTTGATTATTAATTCTAATTTTGATGAATAAGTGTTTTTCTCATGCATTCATTCTAGTTCCGTAAATGTGAAATCCTGTTATTACACGGGTTTGTGTCTATTTTCTTTTTTTTGTCACGCCTAACTGAGTTTTTGTTTCTAACCAAATAGAACGAAAGCTACCTTGACGTTCTTTTTTATTGATGACTTACGTTTGGATGGAGAAAACAAATAAAAATAAATTCATTCTCTTTCGCGTTTCCGAGACAGATAGATAGATACAGGTCATTAAACGGTATCGACTGTTTATTGAAAATCGGTTTATATGTGTTTTTAAAATCTATTATATTTGTTATCAGTGGTAAAACAGAATATGTTATGACGTTCTGAATATATATCATTGAGTTCATGGTGATAGATTAAGTAAACTTTTACTGCTGGTATACATTTTCCTAAATCATCGATTATTTATTTGAAACCTTAAATATGTCATTAGAGTCGATAGAATGGTCATCTCAACCCTGTTCTCTACAAACGATTGCAACTCAATATTCGCTTCCAATCGCCATTCGAACGGCTACGGGCTATCGTGGGTCAATGAAGCCAGTTATTCTGTATTCTATTGCACGAACGGCTTATGCCTATGGAAGGGCCTTGAGACCAGTTCAGAACACTGTTTCAGAAAGACTTTCGTACAGACCCGTTGACAATGAAATAGTTGCAATACCATTAAAATATCCAGGTAAAATGAAATATGAATGTAAATGGTACTGTGTACCACTTTCACGAGTTACTTTTAATACAGCTGAAATGAAAAGCTAAACGAAAGTGATGATTTGATTAATGTTTCCTGCATGTTGCCTCTGAATAAAGTGGACTGTTAGTGCAATAGTCACTATGATCGTGTACAATAAATTAAGATCGTAGAGTAATGAGTTTTCAGCTTTGTATATATAATGGTGGTCAAAATATGTATTAATGTACCTCAGGTCTACTTACCTGGTGAGGAACAACGTATCGATGCGCATCACACATACGATAATTATTTGGTTTCTTTTTATATGTCCAATATGCATGTTATCTTTATAGGTATAAACAATCCTTGAGACTCATAAGTTAAGATTACATACGGTTAGCGGAAAGTAGTCCCTCTTTTCATATATTTCAGACAAGAATCTGCAAAGCTCCTAATTTTCAAGAAAAACCCTGACTTTCTCTTTACAGAAAAATATTTTTTATCCAAGTAAATGTAAAACCTGTGATTAGCTTATCAAGTTCTATTGAATCAATGGAACCCAATTATACATCATTCAATGCCATTGAATAATGTATAACTTGAAAATTTATAGAAAAGTCGGATAAAGTTTCTGGTAAGAATCGACTAAACAGTAAACTTTTTCAGATTGTTTCTTTTTCGGTCCTGACAAAGTCAGGATGCTATTTAACAATATTGAGACAATAATAAGTGCTTCTGTTAATAAAAATGAACATGTTCGCGTAACAAGCGGAGATTGCTTTCTGCGTGTGTTGGGAGTGGAGCAGGGATGTGGCGAAAGAAAAAAAGTGGGGGGCGGGTGCAGTAGTGAAGATCAACGTCAAATGATCTTTTTTCTGGTAGTCGGTTTTTCAAACGAGCACTCTGAAAAACTAACAATTTTTGATAGTTTTGTTCTAAACCTATGCATATAATCTTCTCAACATAATCTAATACATCAATCTACAGAAAGATCATTTATTCGTATTTTAGTTTATAATGTTATAATATTATCGAATAGTTGTTCTAATTTTCCATATTTTCGCTTCTTCCAAAAAGAAGTGGGAGGGTGCGCACCCCCTCGCACCCCGTGGTCGCCACATCCCTGGTGTTGAGGCAGAGTGATATGCGCTAATTGCTATGACGTTATGGTAAATCTGATTAGAAATAACATATTTGAATAGCACCGAACTTTTCATACGTGTTTTCAACCTTGAATGTACACCTGACAGGTATATAGAGAGGATTGATGTTATCCGTCTCTCATACTGCGTAATAGATTGTAATCTATTATTTACGCCACAAATAATAAAATAATATTAATTTTTCAGCAAAAAATGAATATACAAACAATAGATTAAAGTGATAAGACCGTCGACCGATGCCCAGAGAACAGTTTATTGGGCGGGTTTTCGAATTACCAACTGGAAAGTTTTGTCATGGGGATGAACTTTTAGATGCGGTTTTCTTCTTCTTTTCTAAAAAATGATATTCGAACGCGTTTTTTGGATCCAAATAGTTCTGAGAACGGTTTTTTACCTTTGTGAGAGAAAAAGTGCGTCTAAACACATTCTATTCCCCCAATTGAATGAAACACCTGTGTAGGCGCTCTTCAGTTTTAAGACATGTTCAAACGCGCTTAAAGGATCAAATTAAAAAATAAGAAAACTCAGGACGCACTTAATTCTTTTCAACAATAGTTGCATCTAGACTCGTCTCTGAGTCCGAGAGATACCTTGAACTCATCTAGACGCCTTTATTTTATACCGTTCGACAAACAAAGGATGGTTGCATTTGAGTTCAGAAACGTCTGAAGAAAATGTAAGGATCGTTATAGCGATCAATTAAGGTAGTTAGGATGGATTGCGGATATAGGAACGCGCCTAGATGCAATCAAAAACACTTCGTTTTGAAACACATCCTGACACGTTTCTCATCACTTTGTTTTATAGCTTTTTACTATGATTTTGTTATTGTGCTCAAGATGATAAGCATAACGAGAAATGGCCGGTGAGAAAAGGTTCAGAGAAGACAGGATACTATTTTTGTAAAAGATCTTATAAAAATAAATGAGTTTCGAATATTTTTGTCTTGAAGATGTGACGACTAGTGACTCTCCGGAAAATATGAGCAATTGATGCAGGGACTCGCTATAGTGAGTCGCGTCAAGATAATTGTTTTAAATAACTTTCAAAATCACGTAATGATCGCGTTTTTCTCTGACAATCACTATATGATATAGGTAGTAGCGCGACTCTCGTGCAAATCCTATCCACCGTTTTGCTTAGATGCCTGGTATATAACTAATATATAACTCCCACTGATTCCAAATAATTTTCAAAAACTTCTCACATCTTAGTAATTGATCATTTACTGTCATGGACAGAAAACGCGAATAAATACCGGTAAAGTATCTGAGAGTCGAGATCGATGTTTGTATGAACGCGAGAAAATCACGATCGTTAAAAATCGCGTATTATTTCGCCAATTTTACAGCGACGGCTTTACGCGATCCCCCACCACGATTTGTTAAAGAGTCTCGCGGTGCGACATAGGATAACATATTTCTGCATTTAAAAACACTTTCTTCTACACTGTAAGGTTGAAAATTATTTATGGAAAATGCTCGTTGAATTTCCATAAATAATTTCCAAGAATCTGGAAATTCCTCTTTGAATTTCCAGTTTGTTAGAAAATCCCCGTTGAATTTCTATAAATAATTTCCAAGAAAGTAGAAATTTCTTTTTGATTTTCAATAAACTGGAAATTCTTTGGCGGATCTGCATCGAGTGGCCGCGGGACCAGGTTGTATAGGGGTGAACCCCGCTCATGCTTTTGAGAAATTTCTGGTGGACGTCTCCGATTTTCGGACTGTCCGTCCTATCAAAACTTCGCGTCACCACTGTCTCTGCTTAAATCAAAACTCTTGTTGGCATAGGCAGAATTGTGATATAAAGTAGAAACTGTCAAAGTTGATTTAAGTGTAATATGAGTGTCTTTACGTGACGCTCTTATACCTACACTGATTGCAAAATAAAAAGATGAATAAGTATTTGGTCTAGAAATTCCTGGCCGAATTTCCACTTTCTAGAAAATCGCCCAGGATTTTCTAGTTTATAGAAAATCAAAATCGAATTTCCAGATTCTTGGAAATTATTTATAGAAAATCCTCAGCGATTCTCCACCTTTATAGAAAATCGAATTTATGGACAATTCGTCGAGGAATTTCTATAAACCAGAAAATCCCCGGCGATTTTCTATAAACTGGAAATTAATTCAAGGTTACAGTGTATGTGTTTTTCTCACGATAACTTTTTGAAAAAGTCGTATGTTAGTTTAAAAACAGACTTTGAGTGAGAAAAGTGGAGTGTCTGCGAGTCCAAACGTGTCTGATCGTGTTTTTCTGACGAGTTAGCAGACGTGTCTGAACATCTTGAACAAAGTTTTTCAATGGACAATAAAAAAGTACGACTCTGTGTAATGTCCTTTTCTCATATTCGATTATTTATCGATATTTGTTAACGTGTTCGACTTTTAGGTTACTTCGAATGTTTACCAAATGATGATAAAGGTATAAGATTCTATATAGTTTTAGAGGAAAAACTGAAAAGTTTTCCTCGATTTTAGCGTTATGGGGCGGCTTGGATAATGAAACAAGCATTCGTAATATTGCTGAACAAATTCAAACAAAGCAATCACAAACCTATTATGTTGCTGCACGAATGCGCGTGTTTACTATTGAAAATTCCATTGATGGTTACAATTATCGTCAGTGGTATTATATCGAACCACAGCAACTATTAATGATTGAAAAAGTTGTCTACGTCGAATATACGCCGACAGAAGCCGATAATTTAACCGAAGATGATTACACATATACTTGGGTTTGTTTTGGAAAAGTAATTCGAAATCGAAGTGAAGCAGCATTGAAATGTATCACCCAAAATCAGCTGGTAGTTTTCATTCCGTACGAAACACAGGAAAACGTTAGTTTATATCCTGTGGCCCAAATGGGTTCGGCAAATACACATAAATTACATACAATTGCTAATCTCGTCGGAAAATTTCAAATGCCATTGAAAGTGAAATCGTTTAATAACAAGGGTAAGTTGAAAGAGTTGATTAGCGTCAGAAAATCTGATCTTCAGGTTTACTTCAAACTCTTCTTTTGGCTTCAACCATGATATTTTTATCATATAACTAACGGATTCTGTTAACTCAATTATAGGAAACTATGCCTACCAGAATTTTAGTGGTTACGTTCAGCTTCTCGGGACACGAACAGATGAATTTGCCATATGCGGCTCACTCTCAACGATAAATGTTGGCATGATACCAACAAATATTCCAATGAAATTTGTTGCAGCATCATTAATTCATCCACAACTAAATCAGCAATCTATTCAGCAAAGCCTCTTACGATGTCAAATACTCAATCAATATTTAGATGTACAAATACGGCGGATTCAAATAAGTCATGGTATTGGAGAACGAATGGGACGTAATCGATCGAGATTTCCCAAAATTAAATCAGGTATTAATGAACAATTAACACGACCCAGGCGAAGTAATAGTGAAGATGAAACATCTCGACGAACAAAACCATCAGCAAACGTAGTTTCGAATGGTACTACAAAACAGAATGATATAGATGAAGGATATGGTTCACGTAGTCGTCACAGATCTGCATCAAATACGAAAAATCAAACAGCAAAACCAAGAGGTGGCAATATTCGACAAACACCTAATATTGCTGGAACGGTATGATAATATATTTGAACTGTTTTTCTCTGATACCTAACTGCAAGCGGAAATGTCATTTTACTTCTGAACTAATGATTTTTCTTGAACAATTCGATCTTGTTCTGTGTTTAGGATACCGTTTCAACTGACGACAGTACTTATGATTCACTATTCCGTATAGGAAAAGCTAAAGCCTTTGCTAAAACTATAAAACCTCGATCAAACGAACGAAACAATAGTGGCTCATCGAATCAAGATGAAAGTTTAACAACAGACAATACGTCAGATGCTTTAAATAATCTGATAGAAAACCTAGACATGGAACATGCTGATGGCGCAATTCTCATCGACACTGGAAATGAACTATTATTCACATTGAATTCGAGTAATCCTTTAACATAAATGCCAATATTCAAAATATTTTGCTAGATGACAAGAAATCTTATAAGAAAGAAATTACTTCAAGAGAAAAAAACTTGACAAAAAAGTTTTTGGCTAAAAATTAGTTGAGCATTTTAACATCACAACGTTTGTTTTTAAGTGCATCCTGTACTTTTTTATGTCATATAAAGTCCACACTGACGCATGTTTTCAAAATTTCTCGTGTATATTAGAAACACAAATAAACAAACAAGAATTATGGTAATAACTCACAGAGATTGAACGCCACCCCCCCCCCCCCTAGTCGATGTTCTTGTTAAGCAATAATACAAGATCGTGTGACATTTCTTGCGCAAGAAAAATATATGAAACTTTCTTGTAACAAGAAACATCTTTCTTGCGCTCGAAAACAAGAACACTTTTCTTAGGCGTGGGACAGTTCCCGTTCCCGTTGCTAGTAACTGGAACTGCTCACCAGTTACTGTTCCTTCAAATCACCATAATTTTACATCTCTAAGTGGATGCTTGTTGCTCTATAATTTCTTTAAACAGTTAAGGCGCTTCCCATAGTATAGGAACACTCACATTAAAGGCTGTAGAATAAAGATTTCCTATATTGTATTGTTCCTATATTGTATTTCCAATAGTGTATTGTTTCTGTGGAAAACATGGCATTATTGTCTGTGGGAACTGAGCTAGATGAGTTTACTACAGTATAAAAAACAAGATAGATGAGCATCAACTTTTCTACATCCTGATTATGAAGAAAATGGTAAGTGGTCACCAGTTCCAGTTACTGGGAACGGTAACTGGTCACCAGTTCTTTTAACCAGTTACTAGAAACAATAGGAACTGGAACTGTCCCACCCTTAACTTTTCTTTTCATTTCTTACTGTAACCAGCTGCACTGCAAGAAACAAGATCTTGCAGGAAAAAAATCAATCTTGCGTTAAAGAATGAAAGCGTTAGCGTGTGTTTCTGGGGCCTGTTTCTTAAAAAAACTTAAGTAGAAAATCTTACTTAAGTAAAACGACAAAGACTTTTTTGGACTTAAGTTTGACTTAAGTCAGATTTTCTAGTCAGATCTTCTTACAACAGAGTTTAATATTCTCACGTTGTAACAGAGTGTATCGAAATAATTCAAAAAGACATCTGCCAAAATTCTTCCTGTTATTCGTCTCTATTTAGCCATTTTAAGAACGCTGACCGGCGTTTTGAAATTTTTTCTCACATACTGTCCCAGGTGATTCAACACGGTCCGTGAACGGCCGTAAAATCGTTTTACGACGCCGTAATCCTATGTTCCGTAATACTGCCGCCGCAAACGAACGTATACGGGTCATTACGGCCGTAAACGGCCTCGTAAAAGGTTGTTTACGGCTGCAGTGTTACGGAGCATAGGATTACGGCCAAATTACGGCGTGTTACGTTACAGTGCACGGTCATAATTCGCCGTTTATGGCCATCGTAACTAATGACCTGGATTTAGATGGTTCTGGCTCTTCCGTCGTCATTCCGTCATCACCTTCTCTTACTCCTATTACAACCGATATCTCTTCAGTTCCGTCCTTAACAGATGGTGCTAACAATGACACAGTTAATTCATCTAATATGAAAGAAAAAAACTCGAATGAAAAATAATTTTTTTTGTTGTTGTTGTTTTTTGTTTATTTTTGCTTGATTAAAATAGAAAGTTTTGTATTTGCATATAAACGTTCTTTTCCGTTCGATAACGAATTACAATTTTGTTATTCATTTTAAATACACGATGATGAACTTCGACTGAGACAATTTTATTTCGTTTGCGGGTAGTTGGATCAAAAGAGCAAGAATTGCGTTTCTTGTCGATTCTTGCTGGAAGTTGATTCCCTGGAAGAAAGCAAGAATAGTCACCATAAATCAGAGAAACTTCTTGCATCAACAAAGCAAGATCTTGGGCAAGAAAACCCTCGCAAGAAAATCAACTACGGCTGTCATTCATTTTTCAGTGTCTTTATATCAAATTAACTATCTAACCTAATGTGATGAATTGGCTCTACTTTGCCTGAATTTTGGACATAAAAAAACAGACTTTTATTCATTGACGGACAGAAGTTTAGTCAGCGATAATTTTTTTGAAACTCTTACAAAAACGTCATCAAATTAAAATTAAGAACCATTTCCTTTAGTGTTGCAGGTTTTTTTTATGAAAACTTGAATGAACTTCTAGTTCATCTTTCCCATTTAGTTTACTTGTAATTTAAGAAACCACACAAATACATCTTTATACATCCCATCTCTGCATTACGCATTCACTTTGGTCTGTTTGCTCTAAAGTATTCACATAAAAACGCTTGAAAATATTCGTGGAAAACTTAGAAGTCTTTACGCAATTTTTAGAATAATTTCTTAGCTTCCATAAGATGCATATTTTGACAAAAATTTCTCCATTGATTCAATGTCATTGGCATATTTCGTTCTTGCCGTATTGCTACCAAACTTTTTTTGCAAAGTTTAATAGGAATACTTTCAACTTTTTTTGGTAAAATGTTCGGTATACCTATTCTAACATTCTCACTGTATTTCTGACGAGCTTCAAAAATCTGTAAAACTTCGTTGGAATCTTAATTTTAGCTCATTTTCGTACCCTTTGTTCGTGGTTCAACAAGTTTGATGCTGAATGAGGGTATCAAAATAATATCGAAACTAATTGTAAACTATATCAGGTAAAAGAGGAGACGTTTCTCTATCAGATGCATATGTTTTGATCAAGATTCATCGAAGTCTTCATGGGTATTTCGAATAATTCTTAAACGCCTCACCAATGTAGACTTCAGTATTTTTCAAGTTCACCCTAGTATAACTCTACCATTTCTCAATGGATTTTGATTAAGTTTTTTCCACCCGATAAATAAAACATTTCCAGATCCAATCGTCGGTTTATAAGTTCAAATTTCATTTGTTTATAACAAAAATTCTTTAGTTTCTTAATGACCATGTGAATTTTTCCTGGATCTTCTGTTCTTTCTTTTTCTTTTTTCTCTCTCTCTCTTCCTTTTCTTCACTCACACAATGGATGATGCCCTGTGCGGTTCGATGATGCGCATATATAAATATAGAAGTGAGAGAACGTCCATTCATAACAAAAATCTTGTCGTGTGAGGTAAGTGTAGAAGAAGCAAATAGTGTGTTTGATCAATATTCATCTTTTCAATTTTCAATTTAGGCTCTTTCAACATCTTCTGTTTCTTAAACAAACTAACTTTCATTACAAAAACCAATAGTTCTCATTAGGTATGAAAATTCAGTATGAACTGCAGTGCGAAGTATCTGACATTTTATCTCTTGTTTAGAACTGTTCCATCGTTATATTACAAAACAATAATCAATAATTATGACAGAATCAACATCAGCTCCAGTTCAAGCTCAAGGTCAACCATCGACGCCACAAAAACAAGCTTCATCAGCCGCCGGTAGTAAAAAGAAAGCAGCAGGTGTTAAAAAATCAGCATCATCGCATCAATCGAATCATCCAAAATATGCTGATATGATAAAAGCAGCAATTGTACAATTAAACGATCGTGGTTAGTATAAAAAGCCTTTTCATTTGTCATTCTCTACGTATTCTACGTATTTAATTAATTAATAGGAGGTTCATCACGTGCAGCAATACTCAAATATATTTTGGCTAATTACAAAGTTGAACCACAGTCAGCTAATCAACATTTGAAAGTTGCGTTAAAAAACGGATTGAAAACAAATTATTTTCGACAAACAAAAGGTAAGTTCATTACACAAGTCTTAAATTTACGGTCATTCTTATCTCGGTCTGTTTAGGTACTGGTGCGAGTGGATCGTTCAAACTGGGTACTGCTACTTCAAGTGGTAAAAAGGTTATCAAAAAGAAATCGGTTAAAAGTACAACTGGAAGTCCGAAAAAAACTGCTGTAGCAAAAAAGAAATCAACATCATCGACAAGCGCCGCAAAACCAAAAAAAGCCTCAGGAACCAGCAAACGATCGACGTCACCATCGAAACCAAAAGCTCCACGTGAAGGTATAATGAAATGTTTTCATAACCAAAGAATGTTGTTCACTGTTTGTCTTTCATTTTGTTCGAGAATGGAATATTATTTCAGATATATTTAATCCTGAGTTGCCAATAAGAGAAGAATAGTAGAAAACGGGTAGAACTTACTGAAACTTACTTCCGTAGGGAAAATTGTGGGCACTTGGGCATCTACTCACTACCTACTGTATTAGCATTTAGGATTCTTTTATTATGCTGGGTCTAGTAAGAAAACAAACTAAGTTTATTGATGAGTCGTACTGACATCGATAAGCTGATGTTGCTGAATCTGTTTTAATAGACGCGCTAAAAAAAAAGTGCTAAAAGATTTTTATTTTCCTTTGTTTTTAGCCAAACCAAAAACAAAAGCTTCGACAAAATCGACTTCAGCATCAACGAAAAAGAGTGCAACAGCAAGTGGTCCAAAACCAGCAGCAGTTAAGAAAGCCACTTCACCGTCGAAAGGCAAGAAAATAGTTCTTAGAGCAGTAAACAAAGGCTGAATTAGGAAGTGTAGAAATCTGAGACTGCACTGTTTCTTAAAAAGATATTTAAAGGGGAAAATGCTAGCAGTATATTTCCAGCATTTAATGTTGAGATGTAGTGTGCGCTGAGTATCCCTTGTTAGGTCTATTGAAATCTAATCGTGTGTTTTCTAACTATTATTTCTTTTCTAGCTGCTAAGCCAAAATCAGCAACATCGAAACAAAGTGGTGGTGCGAAAAAACCCGCTTCAGCTGCTAAAAAGCCCAAAGTAGGAGGTACCAAATCAGCATCGTCGAAAAAAGTACCATCGAAAAAAGCAGTGCCAAAGAAAACAGCATAATGGAATAATACCGCATAAAAGAAACGTTGAACTTTTTCTTTAGTAGTTTGTAGTGTCATTTTTTTCACCACTATGTGGTGGTATCGATTTATAAAGCACTCATATTTACGTGCTGATTGTTTTTCGTGTCAGATAAATAAAAAAATATTTGCTGTGTAACTTTGTCAAAAATTAAACCGTATTTTACTACATACGCTCTTTTTTTTGTTTTCATGTAAATATACAAACAAAGTGACAGAATACGTATTGAAAAATCAATAAAAACAGCAACTGGAATAATTAGTGGTTGGTAGACAAATCATGAAGTTTCTATCGCAATTCCGAGACATTCGCCATTTTTTTTTGGTCACGAATATAACAAGGAGGGAAAAAGTAGGACGTAGTGCCGATTAGGGTGTCATAAGGTACTGCCTTGAAAAACACGGTAATGGGGTCGAATCCCACAGTGCACTGCATCTAAACTTCGAAAAGGAAATTTGGTTGTATTTTTATCATACTGCTAAGAAAACAATAATACTTTATTTTTGACTGAAACGGAAGAAAAAACAATTAAAAAGACATTCGTGGTCGCATTCGATTCCTTTACCCATCCGCTATCTTGAATTTTTACGAAGCAAAAACGTTACTGAATCAGTAGTTTGGGGTGCTGAACTAAGAAATGTGTTTGGCGGCCTGAGGTACGAAATCATAGACTGCCTATAATCGTTACGTCAGTGATGTAACGTCACATGGCAGACAGCTTTACATCTATCATTTGCAACCTACCTATTTTCGTCGTTTTTTTTGTAAAATTTTTTCTCACTCGACAATCATATTTGAGATTGCAAACTTAGCAATTTTTTGACAAAACTTTTGTATCGTACATTTGACGAGTGAAGCACGGTTCGTACTAAAATACCATGGGTAGCATAATATTGCTTTGATTCTTGAAGTAACAAATGTTAGTCTATCTTAATAATTTCTTATGAACTGCTTCCTATTGGAAAAGGATTGAGTTTAACGTTTCTTACTCTTTTTGATCTATAATCTGACAGTTATATTAGCTGATGAAATTACCACTTTCAATTAACAGGTAGGGCTGTGACAGTTACCATTAGCGTTACAGTAACTGTAACTGCTGAACAGTTGATGTTCTTGGTAACGGTAATGGGTAAGCAGTTACCGTACAAGTAACGATAACGACCAGTTACAAGTAACGGTAACTGTTCAGTATATCTTTCAAGAGTCAAATCTCTAAATATCTAGGTATCCAGGGTGAGGGTGAGGCTACGAACTTTCATCCTCACCCTGGATACCTAGATATTTAGAGATTTGACTCTTGAAAGATATACTGAACAGTTACCGTTACTTGTAACTGGTCGTTATCGTTACTTGTACGATAACTGCTTACCCGTTACCGTTACCAAGAACGTCAACTGTTCAGCAGTTACAGTTACCGAGTAACGGTGGTAACAGTAACCGGTAACTGTCACAGTCCTATTAACAGGCAGTTGAAAATGAAATAGATTGTCCTTTTTAATACAAGAAAAAAAGCGCACTGACGAGATTTTGTCTCTCAAGATGTGGGTTATAAAGTGTTTCACATCATTTTAATTGTTTTTGTATTTTAACCATTCTATAAGAATGCGTAATCCGTTTCTGATGGCGTCAGCTTTTTCACTCATTTTTTTTCTATACACAATCTTCCTGTGAAAAACAGTGAGATTAATTTTAATAATGTATTCTATTTTTAAATGATATTGCGTTTTATTACTACTACATTTTTCATAGTAATAATGGATGGCCTATAATAATATTTTTTTCTTTTAACAGATAGCGAAAACTTTTCTTTAACCAATTCCATTCTATAAAACTGCATATTTGATTCGAAAATTGAATTTTAATTTATGGTGTGGCAGTTGGAACATAGCAGAATCGTACACGTTTTCTATCCTGCTCCATTCCGTATTAAAATTTCTCGCAAAAGATCAAGAGTCATTTGTTTTAACTTTTTTAAACGTATTTTGGTCATCAAAACATGTGCAATTTAAAGCTGTATCACAAGAAAATTCATTTTCTCATCTTCATTATAAATGTCTTAATTTAAGTACGAATGTATCTAACTTACTTTAAGATGTTATAGGCCGGAAAATCATTCACCAAATTTGTCTAATATTCCAGTAATTGTAAATAAATAAGAAAAAAAGAAAACAAAAGTATACTTACAAATCTATCTTGATTTCTTTGTCAAAAGTCTACGAACACAATATATATACGAGCGGCATTCAGGTACTATCATGATCCCATGTAATAGGGCTAGTCTTTGAAATAAGATTGAAAAATTGTCCGACAAAAAATTAGACGAAATGAAGTCGGCTAACTTTCAACCAATTTAAGTCATCTTATTCCAGGATGAATTTTTTTGTAATGTACAATATGTTAATTGCTAATTAATTTTTTGCTTCTGATATTGCAATATCAAAGATGAATGAGTAATAAATAGCTAAACAATAATGACAGTAGCATTAGTATTTTTCTTTGAAACAACAAACACGAGTATCATATCAAAACACGAAGAATTTCATGTGCACAACACTAAATTAATCTGTAATTGAACTACAGCTTCACTTATCCAGACAAATCAAAATAAGGATAAGTCGTGAAGCTTAAAAAAGTAATTTTTACCAGGCACTGTTTCATCGATCAATTTTTTTTTGGTATAAGGCTTTCATGTACATGTGTATTTTGTTCTGCTTAATACTTTTAAAATGGAATGCGATTGGAATCTATTTATCTGATGTAGTTTTTAAATGAGTTTTTGTCTTTCCATTCGGATATCAGTGATTCTAGTTCAATTATAGAGCCATAAATGTATATTTTTGTAGAGAATTGAATTTTCTATCTAATGGTATGAAAACGATTTTTTTTTCGTTCTATTAGGAGAGAAAAAACTGAAAACAACAGTGATAAGCAGTTATTTATAGAGCACTTATTGATTTTCCTTTCATTTTTTCATATTTTCGTTATATTTTATTCTATCAGAGAAGTTACTAAACTGATTTTTGTCAACCTGAATCTGACTTTAATTTAAATATGAATTTTGGATATGAAAAAATTGTACAATATTGCTTTTTATCTAATCAAAAATTCAGCTCACATAAATCGTGTTTCCTCTAAAAAAATAAATTAATATTTCAGCATTAATAACGGTGTATCTAGCATCACTGTAAAGAATGAAAAACGACGATTGATAGAGACAATGTAGGATAAGATGTAAAACATTTACTTGTCATAACAGCTAGTAGGCAATAAAGTATGAGTTATATCCAGAAAGACATGAATTCTAAAAACAACTAAAAGCCCAGATACAAGCCGAGAGATAGATATATCTTACTTCCAACTCAGTAAGTATAACATGACAACGCTTTATTCATGATAAGTAAGCAAAAGAAGATAGTACACTTATAAAAAGGTTCAATAGTCATCTGCAGTTCAATTGTTAGTTAGTCCATTCAAAACGCAGCTTTGCTTACACCGTCAAGTGAAGCGTGATAGCGTTGGTGCAATGCACAATTGAATGCAAGAAGATGAAAGGAAGAATACCCCATCCATCTAGCGGCTGCCGTTTCTGATATAGAGTGCTGCCAAATGGCAGTTTCAATTGGCGTAGCCACCGGGTGGGCTGGAGGTTCAGCCCATTCACTGTCATCAATTACAGCTTTGGACAGGAGGCTAGCCTGACGCAGAGTTCTTTCGCCCAATTACTTAAGCCCGTGCTTAAGCCACGAGCTAGCTTTCTGTAAGGCTACGTAAACTAGCTAGAGAAGCTGTATTGTTCGTCACAACGTAGTGAGTATGCTGTTGGATGGATGATCCGAGACACTATGTCATAAGTAACTTGTCCAAGATTATCACATGATCTGATGGCACTGAACACAGTACATTTACAGTACGTGACAAACAACATAGTCACTAAGCCGTCCCGTCTCACGAATGAATGACTGTTAGTGTACTGAGTTGTTGATGGAATTCTTAGCCATAATACTCAATACAATTTTTTTTAATGATTTTCTTTGTTTGTGTGAACGCATGTCACTTAGAGATTTATATTGGAAAATCAAAAAAACGTTCACTACACGCCCGATCAATCTAAGAAATATGTTTGTTACTTTTGTGTGTGTGTGTTTTTTCTAATCTAATAATTATGATGTTATAAAAATATGGATGATATATGTATGTGCAGACAATATTTTTCCTCTTTTTTTCATTTAATAATAATAATATCTAAACTCAAAGGGGTACATCGTGAATGGTTCGCAAATATGTTTTCCAATGCAAAAACTTTTCTTTTTTTTCTCCTCTGTATGCGATACTAGAAACAGAATCTTTTTTTTGTCTGCTTTCTTTTATCTCGTTTAGATATGTGTACTTTAATTGATCAGAGTAGATATATATGTGGTGATCGTTTTGTCATCAATGTTGTTTTTATATTGAGTAAAGAAGTATATGGACAGCAAAACATAACAAGTTTTTTTGTTCTTAGTCATATTGAACTTATCAACTATAAAAATTATACAAGTGTCATTCAAGTAAACCAAATTTTTATCGTTTTTTTTTTTATACGTTACTATAGCTAATTATCAGCAGACACTTAAAGTGTACTTTACAATCATCATGAGTTGATTATAAGTAAGAGAAAATTTATTTGAAACAAAAAGATTAGACAGAATTTCGCTTCGAGCTGATATAGCTCATCTATCATAGCAAAGTTGAGTTGTTTGACAAAGTTGATTTGACATTATTCAATCGTACTGGTAGGTCACTTCTTCTGGTATAGTAAAATGCTAAAAAAAAAGTATCATAAATGTCGAAAAAAATTGTATACTATACTTTTTTACTAGCAGGTAGTCAATTTCTGAAAAAGATTTGATAAAGGTTTTTCGACTTCTGGAAGATCTTTTTGGAATACATTTTTTAAATTTTGGGTTTTGTGCGAGTGAAAATTAACATAGTTCTTGACAAAATTGTAAGAGCTTTACAAACCGTATGATTTGATAAATTACAAAAACACTATCTACTTAACCTCACTTTCTAAAAGCAAACTAGTTTTTCTTTGTATCGACATTTTTACAAATGTTAAAACTTGGCAGGATCAATAAACCTTTCTCAAAATCTTTCAGATGTTTTGAAACTAAATCATGTAAGTAGCCTATAAAACATATCAAGCATTAAGGAACAGAAAGCGTTTTCCCACATCGTGTTTAATTTGAATCAAGCTTTCAGAGAATCCATGAACTGATAATTAAAAACAATTTTACCTCAAAGTATTCAATTGTTCAAAGGATATAGGTGGCGCAAGAGTCAAAATATAACTTTTAGCAAAATCGCTAAGTTTTTTTATTTTCTCGTTTACTTTAAAAATGATTTAGATACTTATATCTCATTAGCTGTCCAGACGATTCCTCACAAACAAGTTATATTTTAAAAAATCATTTTGACAGAAAGTTACGTCTATATTTGATCCATTGAACGATGTTTTTTCAATGAAAGATGAATATAAAACATGAGGAAATTTACACTTAGTGCACATGAATGAAAGATATTTTCTACAACTTGTTATTTTTATTCTTTTTTTTTTGTTATTTATGTTCAGTCACATTTCAAGACTGACAAAAATCAAATATTCCCTAGAAAAATTAAGTCAACTGTTAACGCATGATTTTCTTTTTGCTCATTCACAGAAAAAATGCGTTAATATAAGAGATAAACAATATTCTACTGTTTAATGGATAAGTAATTCTAATAAGTGTTTGTTTACATACGTGTTCAATAGAGATGTGCATCACTATCATAGAAAATCACAAGATTTTGTACTGAAGAACTTGGAAAATAGATAATGAAAAGTTGTTTTCGTATGAAAATGAGCGAATATTGAAAAAAACTTGATATTTTTTCTTTCAAATTAAAGATTTTAAATCATATTATCTTTTCTTTTGTACTCTATCATCATTATCCACATAGCTTGATTAGTTCTCGATCAGTAAACACATTTATTTAAAACATCAAATTTTTTTTTCAAAAATTTTCAAATTTTTTCATAACCAGTAGTCAAGAAACTTTGATCGTCTACACACATTTTTAATGCGCAAATGTAGATACAAAATTTTTATTATAAATATTCTTATCAAATATAAAAGTACGTAATTTGTCTGATATCAGATAATAATTCTAGTAATGTTCTGTCCGACTAGATCAAGTTCAACTCCTGATAGAAAATTTGTTTTTATCTAAATCTATCATGAACATTTCTCTTCTCTCTCTCTCTCTCTCTCTCTCTCTCTCTCTCTCTTTCTCTTTCTCTTTCTCCAAAACTATGCTATAGCGTCATTAGATTATACTAGGCACGACACCAGTAATAATACATACTTAACAATAGCAAACACGTTGGATAACAGTCGTCTAAAGGATATTCTCTTCTATTCTTTTCTCTGTCTTAATACAAAATTAGTGTTGTTGTTTCTCATGGGGCACACACTACAGTGGTGTTATAATGTGTGTATTTATGACAAATCGCCAAATTTGTTCCGTTGATAATAAATAACAAATATTGAACCCTAAAAAATCCATATTACATTCGGGATGTCATAGATATCTATGTATATTGTATATATATATATATATATATTATCTTATCCGATTTAGCGTTAACTAATTTAACCGACAAAACATATAGAGATTGCTGTTTAGTGCATGTATTATACAAAACAAGATTAAATTTGGTAGAACGAACAAATTACTAGTAGTAACATCTAATTTTGCTTGACTTGAAAATGAGACTGACTATATACTCATTGTTGTTTTTGAAAAATATATGATGTAACCTATATTTAAGGATTTGGGAAAAAAATATCATTTCTTTTTAGTGTTACTTTAAAATTATATCAAAAATATACCATTATATATATATATATCCAACACATTGTATTGGATATATAGTAAATCAAATTAGTATGTGAAACATAGTATAGAATTAAAAAGAAGGTAGTTATGTTTTAAAACATCGTCAACAAAGTGAAATAATTAGTCTCTAACAGATAAAATTATGTTACAATCTTAAAGAAATCATTTAAATATTTTTTCATATTTATGAGAAGAATATATGTGACTATTTGAATAAAATTTGTATAGCATAACGTGATTTCCTCCTTAACGAACACAACTGGTGGTATCTTCACAGAAGATGAAAAAGTAATAATTATCGGAGTAAAATGGCGTAGTTCGTTTTAATTGCATTGATCCTATCTAGCAGATAGATAACCAAGAATTTTTTATTTTTGTTTTTATTGACTGAACGCTTATATTATACGTTCAATGACGACATCATTTTATGGTTTAATTTGGTAAGCATGCACAATTCTCTAAATAATCAATTTGTTTCTATATCTTCGCAATCTGTCTAAACAGATATAAACAATTATTGAAACAGCGCAACATAAGAATGTTATGTTATTTAACTTGATAATGTTTCTCTCTAAGAACGATTAGATAAGATAAGATATATTCCTAATAAGAGAACATACTCATTGTTATAAAAACATCTATGAGAACACTTGCGTATTCTTTTCTTGCATATCCAATATATAGATCGATATGTAATAATAGTAGCAGTAGTGATAGGAAGTAACAGTAACTATAAATCAGAAAGAAGCTAAAACTCTGTCGTTCATCCCTATATAAAGTTAATATACTATTAGCCTCGCATTTGTTTATTTTTCATGAGGAGAAAGGCATTAGTATAGTTGGTCATTGATCGATCTAACAGAACTAAGATAGACCCATTAGTCAAATATATATTCTTAAAAAGATGGAAATATATGCTAATGATCTGTGGCAAACGATTAGTTTTTAGACATAGAAAATTTTCTTTTCTTTTTAAATGTACAAAGAGATCAAGGTAATATACACAATGCAGGTTAGTTGATGGAAAATCTTAAAAATGGATATAAAGTGATGACATGAGGTATGTAACATATAAAAAACAGAGATTGTCTATAACGTATACAGCTGTAAAATGTCAACGAAACATCATTTAAAAACTGTCACATTATATATAACTAGAGATTATTACGACTCGACGATTGTGTTTAAGTACCATCTTAATTCTTTTCTCTTTAAGACAATCAAACTCTTGTTGATTAACATTGTTTTTTACAAAAATTAATGTCAATGATGAAAATGCTGAGTAGCCATCCGACTTTTGTCATAACTCTCATGCAGATCAAAAAAAAAAGTACAATCTATATCCTGTTGAGAATTAGGTAATTAAATAAGAAAATATATTTTTTAATGCATGGATAAAGATCATTCCCGAACTGAATTTCTTTAAATATTTGACTAAGATAGCTTAGTTTTTTTTGTATTATTTTTCTTTTTACAGTTCTGATTATTATTATTATTATTATTATTATTATTTACTGTGGATCTCTGAACAGTCCTTATATGCATCCGTTAGCGTTTCCTTCTATTGTATATTCGGGACGTAGTCTTAAGACTTTTTTGTTGTTCAACCATAGAAAAAGAAAAGAAATCAAATTGATATTTCGTGCTTCAAATTTCTAAGTCACTCTATTCTCAAGTTTTATACTACACACATGTCATGACATCTGTTCGAAACAGGTAGTTTTTCTAATGTTGAATAAAAAAACGAATGTTTTTGTCAAATTTAATGCTAATTTGTAATTTTCATTATACTTATGAAATAATATGAAAAAAATAGAAACATTGAGAGATTTGTGGTTCAAAAGTGGATGCTTTTCTTCATCACCCGCAACAACAACAAAAAAAGACGAAAAAAAAATAATTTCTTTTTTTTATCTATTAGTTTCTAAATAAGAGAGAAGACAAAAGAAGAGAGAGAGAGAGATTGATGTTACTGATGTTTTTCTGTTATGAATTAATAAATTTTTTTTTTTTTTTTCGAAAGAGCAATCGTACTGCTCAAAAAAAGATTTTTATCGCATCTAAGTTTTTTCATTCACTTAGTTTTCGTTATATTTTTTAACGACACTCCATAATCAAATGACGTCTTGATTTATGACCCTATGTAAAACAATTAGATTTTTCAAGCTATAATCAATATACCCCCTCCTTGTTCCCTCATTATTTATAGAAATTCTAAATATATTGTATGTATAATAGTCGAATTGAGATTACAATACTGTTTCTTTGTTTTCTACTTTAACTGTAGGTATTAAAATCAATTGAACACTGAGTAAACTAAAATAACAATAAAAATTTCTCCACTAATAAATTAGATGAATGTTCATCTCTGTTGTTAGTGAAAATAGTGTCTTTTAAAAAAAAAAAACAGACATTTTTCACTTCATTTGAGCTCTATCAATCGCCACTAATATACAGGAATTATGCTGAATATATATGTATATATATATACATATTTATATAATTTAATTCTGCTTGTAAGCCATTAAAAAGATTTTATTTTTTTATTAAAATTTAACTTTGCCAATCAGAATACGCATTTGACTCTCATTTATATCAAAATATTGTTTCTTCTTATTGTAAACGCAAATATATTTTAAATTAGAGTTTAATATGAATATTTGGATAGAATTAGAAGATCTATTATCCTATAGTTATTTAATATATTGAAATCCTGTTATCAATAGCATACACACATCCACACACACACACACACACACATATATATATATAAACTATCTTGGCAGATACCATTGAGAAAACAAAATATGTCAATAAACTGTCAGTGGGAAATCATTTTCATAGATCAACATGTCCGTCAAGACTGGAAAACAAGAGGTTTTTTCATCAATCTTATTTTTCAAATAATAGTAGCAATGTTCCGTAAACTCACTTATAATAATCATTCATCTTATTGATCGTTATAAAAATATCGTAAAAAAAAAAAATCTTCTCTATAATCTCTCTCATACTTTTATTGAAAACAAAACTCTTTTATAAAAAAAACTAATAAATGATTTAGAAGCGAATAGATGAGAATTATTCATCGTTTGAATGCAATTATTTTATAATCTAAATTTTTAAATTTAATTCATTTCACACTGTTTAATAATTTATTCTTGAATTTTAGTTGATCTTTATTATGTATACGTTAATAAAACTATCAATTATCAATATTTAAAATTATCAAATGATATTTCAATTATGTATATAATTATATAATTTATAAAAATGGACACAACTAATAATAATATAAATTTTAATTTATCAACAACAATAACAATGAATACAACATTATCACAAATTGATCAAAATGAATTTACTCAATTAACTTTACTTAAAATATGTTTATTTGGAATATTTTTTATTTGTGGTCTTATCGGAAATTCATTAGTATTAATTGGTATTGGATTAAACAAGGGCATGCAAACACCAACAAATTTATTAATATTTAATTTAGCAGTAGCTGATATTTTATTTATCATATTTTGTATACCCACAACTTTATATACACTTGCAAATATAGGTAGATGGCCATTTGGAGCATTTGGATGTAAATTAGGTAATAAAAATTCAAATTTTAATTATTCTAAATAAAATAATAAGTATAATGTTACTTTCATTTGTTTACTATACAATTATAATAGCAATCATACTGGATCAGGGCAACTGAAAACATACATTGATTTCATAGATCAAACAAGAAAATATTTATAAAAAAATTTACTGATTGATAATAATATTTGAAATATATTTTTTTTTTGATTTTTATTTCTTCTACTGATTATATTTAATGTTTTTTTAGCTCAATTTATTAATCATTTGTCAGCATTCATGAGTATCTATCTATTAGTGGCCATGTCATTTGATCGGTATGAAATAATTTTTTGTATCTAATCAGCTATTATTTTTTATGAAAAGACTCATTTAGGTATTTGGCTGTGGTAAGGGCAATGGATTCTATTAAATCCTATCGTACACCGAAAAATACAACAATTTGTATAACGTAAGCATTTGATAACTATTATTTCTACAGCACTCTTTCGTAAGTAATAACAATGTTATAATAGTATTATACAATTAATAGACTTAATTCTCAATGAATCTGATTCAAAAAAAAGTAAATTGCATTTAATTTAAAGAAGTCAATTAATTCGATTTAAAATATATACGGATCGTGGATATTTTTTAAATAATTTTTAATAGAAATGAGATAGAGACATTCGAATTACTTTCATTATTTAGTTAGAGTCAATCTTTTCATCAAAAATAAATTGAAAAACGTTTTTATAACATAGGCTTTAGAAAACAATGGCTAGAAAATCCGTTCAATTCTTAAAATTCGAAAGAGTAATATATTTATATTTTTATTGCAGAAGACAGTTTAAAGTGAGTGTGTCTTTTAACAAATAAGAGTCTTTCAGACTCTTTATCTATCATGGTTTAGATATGATATCAGATTTCCTGAAAATTGTGAATAAACGACTCCTAATCTTCTTTGCGGAGTAGCGAAACCCACAAGTCTATCTCATTTTTACTAAAAACTATTTGAAAAGTATCCACGATTCGTTTATTCCGAAACTGGATAGTATTGTTGGCTGTAACGCTAATATTATGATAGGATCTAATGTATTTTTGAATGTGTCTACTTTAATAAACATTAATAATACATTTTTCTATAATTTCAGAACACTATGGCTTATTGGTGTCACCATTTCATTACCAATTGGCTCCTTATTTACTGTACTTAATTTTAATGATGAGAATGAAAAAGATCCAGCATTGTATTGTTTACTAAAGTATTTACGTACGAACTATTCTGTATCATCATCATCGTCATCACCACCACCACCATCACCATCATTAATAAATAGGACGTCACACTATTCTTCGCGAATAGTCGAATATAATCCGATAACAACTACAAATACGATGACCGATGCCCTACCGTATCAAGCATCCGTCTATTGGATTGGATTTGTGGTTTTTTTGTATGCATTACCGTTAATATGTATTGTAATCTTGTATGGTTTAATGTTAAAATTCTTACGTGGTGCTCATGGTAGTCAAGTAAATCGATCGAAAAGACGTGCAACACGAATGATTTTAGCTGTTGTTTTGACATATGCAACATGTTGGTTTTCAATGCAGTTATTATTTGTATCAAACGTTATTTTATCAAAAAATACAGCACACAAACACGAAGTATATATGGATATTCTTTCAACATGTGCCAATGTTTTTGCCTATTTAAACTCGGTAAGATGTTTTTTAACGAATTAAATCCTATAGTCTGTCTTCTCGCTCTCTATTCTTAGTGTACAAATCCAATCTTATATGGTTTTATGTCAAAAAACTTTCGTTCATCATTCATTGATTTACTTTGTTGTCGTTATACAAAACGGCATTTATATTTGAATAATGAAAGTATTCGTCAACGTATAAAACAAAATCGTCAGACTAATCATCATCCATCATTTGTTTCGCGTTGTTCAAATGCTCCATTAACCAATTTAACAAATAATCAAAATACTGCGAGTCATTTATACACACGTCCAAGTATGGCAGTAACAGAGTTAACACCGATAACCGATCAAAAATTTTCTTCTCAAATAACTGTTGGTACACAAACGATAAAAAATAAACGACAACGAAAACGAAATAATATTGATTCATCTTATTTAGATTTTTCTTCAACCTATAAAACACGTAGTCAATTGGATGTAAGAGATGAGACAAGTTGTAGTGTTATGATGAACAATAGCGATAGTTTTGTGATATCAAATGGGGGATATATAATCAAAACATAGAGAAAATGAGATGTGTTAAAAATTATAATGGTGCTTTTTTGTTTTCGTTAATAAAAGATGATTGTTCACATGTTACTGTTTTCTTATCCTAGGAGCACTTCGAATGACAACTATAAAAGAAGTCAAATAATTGTGTCGGATTATTGATACTCATTGTCAGTTTAAATGATTTAATATATATCATATTATCCTTTTCTGAAAACGAGGCGGCTCAACAGAGTGCTTATCACATTTGAACGAAAAGTGATAGAGACATGCGGTTTCCATCGTTGGATAGAGAACATTGGGGGACGTAAGCGTATACAAAAACTAGGCTTTCAGGTAAGGTTTACCATGGTAGGCCTGTCGATGCAAAGTTTACGAGACCGCCGTTCCTGGACCGTACGATGGATTCTGATTTTCAAACAGTGCAACCGATAGCACGAACCGAGATCTACAATTCTAGACCAGCCTTAACTATCTACCTCTTACAATTCAGGAATTATAAGCGTTTTCCCGAGCACCCCGATTTCGGCCAGTTGACCTTGGATGATCCTAAAATGGGCCAAGATAGGGGTAATCGGCCACGCTGAGTCGAATGGTGATGTTTATTTTTAGTTTCAAATCGACCTAAAGTCACTATATCAAGATTTTCAAATTAAAGCATGCTACCGCTATGTTGCGTATAAAGCGGATATTTCGAAAATCTTGATATTGTGACTTTAGGTCGATTTGAAACTAAAAATAAACATCACCATTCGACTCAGCGTGGCC
>CAJNOQ010000508.1:31542-48541 GCA_905250885.1 Didymodactylos carnosus | reverse complement strand
AATTCTACTTTAAGTTACAGGCTTCTAAGTGTAAGAAGAAAATTCATTTAGTCGAATCTTTCGTATAACTATTCTAATTGTGAATGTCGATATCGTATCGATTCGGGAACAAATCAAATAGTGTATAAAGGGTTTATACTAAGTAAGTAACCCTCTTCTTCACAGAACATACAAATAAAAAGAAAGGAACTATAACACGTTGGTAAAAAATATTCTGGTACTACTGTTTTCTTTTTGGACATTTTCCTGTAGAAGTTTTTCATTTTGACGAGACTTCTGGTAGAAACTAACGATTTGAAGTGTATGTCTTCGTGTTTTGAATATAGACCATAAAAGTGTCTTAATTCGTTGTAAACACAAAATGAAACGTTTTTATTCTGACAGACGAGGCCAATACTGTGATTTCATTTCGGAAATCCAGTGGAATATGTCTGTCCTTCTTCTTTTCATTAGCAAAATATAAACAAATAACTTTATGCTTACTGTTAATTTCATGGTGTATTTTGCCTTCCATGTTGAACGATCTTCTTTAACCATTTTTGTTGCAGAAAAATGGTTTCAAACGTATCTACAAAAAAAAGTGAGATAACAATAAGAAATAAACAAATTTCGAAGATGTGCCGACGATATAAGGAAATCTTTCCTTTCTAGCTAACTCTACTGCTGTTTCTTTCTGATAACAAATTGCTAGTGTGATTTTACAAGTAGATTCTCACACGAAAACGAGGATGCATCAACAGACGACATATTCGATTAATTCACTCTTAAACGCTGTGAAGTTTGAAAGATATGCTCCTGCCACTGCTAAACCAAAAGTCTGTATCGCGCATACGATGTTAAACCATTCACAGTATGAATGGTTTCCATACCTCAGGACTATTGAGCTTGTCTTTTCCAATTTTCCTGTCTGATCATAAAGGAGAAGACAAGCTAGTACCACATCTGCAAGAACGCAAGAAAAAAAACGGAATGCTGCCTCCACGTAAAAAACCCAGGTTTAAAACGAATTTTCAAGAAAGAATTCCTGACATTTGAGGTGTAAAAATTGCGAAGTTAAAATAATTCCTAAGTAGGTTACAAATCACTTTCACCAACAGTATCTACCAAAAGTACAAAGACACTTCGACTATCATAATGACTACTTTCAACCAATCAAATTGCTTCGCCATTTGAGTGACTTCAACAAAACAACAAAAAATAATAACTGAGATATACTCAGCCTCATACAGTGTGAAAGAAAAGAGGGAGATAAAGGAGAGAAAATATCCGCCTTGTTCTATTTGAACTGCTGAAAGTGCAGACTGTTCTGTCAAAATAAATATTTTTTTATTTAGCTGTTCTGTCCAGTAAGTTTGTTCCTATAAAGTCTAACACAAATTGAAAAGGAGTGTTGATTATAACATGGTTAGAAAAATTATCCTTAGAAGTTCGCTAAATATTCTCATACAGCTTATGCGTAAAGATATGACGACTAACTATCTAGAACAGAGCGTTTTTCAATGTTTTTAACAATAAATGTACACAACAAAAGGAAAATGTACGACACGTTAGGAAAATTAAATGCACACTCTATTTCTATCATAGAGAGCCCTCAAAATAGGCTAAAATGTGGTGATAAGAAAATATGTACCGGTCTAACGAGGTTGATTGAACATTTACGAAAGCAATTTGTTTCGTTTACTTTTGTAGCGGAGAGCGTTATGCTCTTGAAAACAATGATTCTAATACCGTTACTCACTACAGCTTATTTTCTTAATCTATTTGCGTTCTTCTAGATGTGTTTATCCGCTTGAATTGATAATTTTATCTGGTACGTTGGACGATGGTATTTTAATTATGCCTGTGTCGTTAAAACGAGAAACTTTATGGCCCAATTAGAATTGGATTTATTAGCGTTAGGTGCGCCCTTAACAATAACTACTGGAATTGTCGATGCCTCATATCAACTACAAACAAAAACAACGACAGCGTAAGAAATAATGTATCCATTTTTTACTTATAGAATAGGAAAGAGATGACTAGTAAACGTACAATCGTATATGAGAACAAAATAAAGAAAAATATACATCTTAGCGTTATTAAGCAGGATTTTTCTTCTAAACTATTTCAGACAACGTCCTCAGCGTGAATGTCGTCAACGTAAACGTCCTTATGATCCGAGTGAAACTGATCAATTACCCCAGCATCACATTAAACGTACAAAATCGAATAATGAGAATGAACGTTTATCAAAATCGACCGATGAAAATCAAACCAACACAAACTCCTTTCGTTTTATAAAACAAGCTACAATATGTGAAAATAATCATCATGAGTCAAATGAATTAATCAATGGTAGCAGTGGCAGTATTATTAATAGTATATCGATTGATGACGAACAAACATGCGATTCACTTAGCTCAGAAATACAAAGTGATAGTGAAGATAAAGATACACCGATACCAACAGTTCATGATAAAGGTAAGCAAGATTAAATTAATAACTGTAGTAGTTATCAATTGTTTTTGTTTATACTTTTAAGCCGATGAAAACAGTGATAACAATGATGATGAACTATCAAACGATTCAGACGAACAACAACGTAACAAAGCCCCACCTGTTCAATATTTCTCTAAAATCTCAACCGATCAACGACCATTTATTTCTGTTCTCAATAAACCTTCAGAACAATTGAGCTCCTATCCGAAACATTTGCGTAAACAAATAAAACGTTTTCATTATTTGTATGATCATGGTCTACGAAAATCAATTGAACCAACAAGAGTACCAGAAACAGACGATAATGAAATAACAGTGAATGAAACAAATGATCATACTGATTATCTGACAACAAAATGGGAATTACGAAATACATTTAATCGTTTAGATTTGTTTAAAGAAGGCTATTCGGTTTTATCCAATGAACAATTTCCATTTTATTCGTTATGCTATATGGTGAGTATCATAAATAAAACAGAACTTATATCGTAGATGCTGAATGGAATACTCGTGGTGTCAGGGCCGTAAATAGGAAGTCAACTTTGGGGGTGCTAAAAAATTTTTAAAGCTTCGCGTAGCGAAAAATGTTTATGGGGAGGTGGAAGGAAACATTTTCGCTGTGCAACCAAAACTAACGAAAATATTTTAATTTCCGCTGGAAGATTTTTATTTTTGGAAAGTGTACGCCCATCCCGCGCAATTTACGGCCCTGCGTGGTGTCAGAACGACGTGTCATTGTCTATCTTACTGAATATATTTTCTTCGGATGTTACATTAGAAATACCTAGTAAATTTTCCCACTAGTTTCTATATCAACTACTCATAAAATTGTTATTTCTCGATATCCAAAGGAAAATTTGTCAAGATTGGTAATTGTCTGACATTTTAGTGTGGTTCAGTGGGTAATGATTTAATTTATTGTAATTGTTGCTGTGAAGCATATCATTGTTACTGTTTAAACGAATTAGAACGACCAAAATTATTTCCAATACCTGATTCATGGCTATGTCCGAACTGTAATGTATGTAATATATGTGGATTATCCGGTCATACAACAAATACTCTCATTGCATGTGCCGAATGTAAAAAAAATTATCATCTCAAATGTATCAAACGTGGATCTAACAAATATGAACAAAATCAAGAACAAATAACAATTAATAATAATCAAAAGTAAGCTATACTATAGATATTTCATTTATTTAACTCTAATTTATATATTTTTTAGTCCTACCTTAAAATCTTCGTCATCATCATGTTCAACCGTCTTTTTTCGTAATCAAACATGGTATTGTCCGCGATGTATCAAATGTGATTGTGGACAGTTACTTACATGTACTGAACGTAATTTATTCTCATCATTTCAATCAAAATCTGTTATTAGTCAACAATCAATGATGTGTAAAGATTGTTTAACAAATTTAAAACTAATGATTGGACAAAATCGAAAATATGATGATATTGAAAAATGTCATCTATGTGAAAAATTTATTGAACAAATGATAACAAAACAACAACATAAACAAGAAACAAGTCAACTAAATTTAATGCAATGTCAACAATGTAAAAATCGTTTTCATCCAAAATGTGATGGTTATCTTGTTGAAGATTGTACATTAATCGGATATATCAAATCAATTTGTTTTAATATTGTTTGTTCAAAATGTAATTCAAATGAAAGAGATAATATTAAAAGATTAATTATTGATTATAAATTACAAGGTAAAATTAAATCACTTTTACTGGTAGAATCAAAGAGAGAAAGTCGTATGAATTGGGACTGTAAAAGTTCCCGTTGCGTTGATTTAACGCTAACTGAAAATACCGTTCAAATAATGGTAACTAACTTATCAATTAACGTTAAAACAACGGTAACTGAAAAGACAGTTACCGTTACTTTAACGATAACTGCGTTACCAGTTACCGTTCAAACAACGGTAACTATCAGCTCATCATCATCATCGGTCGTGCTTTTGAGGTGCGGCAATAAGATTATTCCAAGCACTTTTATCTTTCGCATAGGTGGCTATTTCGTTGGCAGTAAGTTCAACCTTTTTGTCCGGCAACACATGATGTGATATTTGATGTGTGTATACCGTGCGTTGTTGTCTTGGCGTCTTTATATTTGTGTTATTCGACTCATAAAGGATATAGATGTTTACCGGTTCGTCGGTGTTCATACGAAGGCAGTGTCCGGTGAATTATAGTTGACGCGTTCGAATGGTTGTTGAGATCGACTGTTCGTTCACCTTCTGGTAAAGAGCCTCATTGGTCATGTGGACTTCTAATTGTTTGATACCCAGCATGCTTCGATAGCAGGTTCTTGTGAATACGTCCAGCTTTTTTGTCAAATCTGAGGGTAAAACCCAGGTTTCGCAGCCGTATAGTAGGATGGGCGCACATACTGCATTGAAAAGTCGGATCTTGAATTTGAACTATAAGTTAGTTAATTTTGTGGTAACTATTTTTTAAGTATGGTAGAAATATCCACGCAGCGGCTTAAAATGGCTTCCAAAATCGCTAGTTTTCCACTAAAACTGTTGAATCTTTCGTAAATGGCATGGTTTTGTAGTCTGATTTCGTTGATGAAAACAAAAAGGATTTCTCAAGCTGGCTGTGGATGCCGAGATCTCCAGAGACTTTAAAAACCGCAGTTACAAAACATTCAAGTTATATATATTTTCGATTAGCTTAGTTGACTGGCACGTGTGTGTCAATCAAAACCATGTCATTTATGAAAGTTTCAACAGTTTTAGTGGAAAATTAGCGATTTTGGAAGCCATTTTAAACTGCTTCGTGGATATTTCTGCCATACTTAAAAAATAGTTACCACAAAGTTAACTAACTGATAGTTACCGTTATTTCAACGGTAACTGGAGACGCAGTTATCGTTAAAGTAACGGTAACTGTCTTTTCAGTTACCGTTATTTTAACGGTAGTTGTATTTTCAATTAGCATTGTCGATAACGGCCAAAGAAGTAACGGGAACTTTTACAGCCCTACTATGAATATCATCATAGTCTTGAAGTAGATTGAACGAGAATCTCTAATATTGAAACAACTAAACTGACAATTTTAAACATCTTTTTACAAACTTTTGAAGTTTCTCGCTTCATCATCAGGCAAAGTTTATTCGTAACAAGAGAAAAAACAGTGTACATTTTTTTGGAAGCTCTCTTGTTACAAATAAATTTTGCCTGATGATGAAGCGAGAAACTTCAAAAGTCTGCAAAAAAATGTTTAAAATTTCAGTATTCAAGAAAAGACACTATTATACAAAAATAACGAGAATTTCATGTATATGTTGAGAAAGATTCTTTTGCAATTAAAAGGATTAATTTGAGATATCAGAAATCTCTTTTTATTCATGAAAAATGAGTTGTTATATATTTTAGTGATAAAAAGTATAATACAAAATATTTCGTCGACAATTTCGATAATGTTAAATGATACATCAAATTCTCCACAACGTTATCTTTGTCGTTTACAACAATTACATGAATCACGTGGACAATCTCTTAATTTACATGCATTTTTGAATGATCTTTTAATTATTGTTCAACGATTACTCGCACAAATAAATATTCGTCGATGGCAAGCAGCTATTGATGGTTGTATTGTTCGACAATGTCCATGGTTTAAAACAACATTTAATAATAATCAACAACTCTACTATTCTATTGATTCTAGTTCAAATCATCATTCACCACTACTACCACCACCGACTCAAGATCATAACTATTCACTTACTAATGAAAACTATTTAATGAATTTAAGTTCAAATTATACATCATCTGAATCATTAATTAAATATATTGATCAAGATAATACGACATATGGTGATTTTACTAATTTATATCAATTAGATACACGTAAATGTGAACTATGTCAGACTTATTCCGATCGTTTATCACCACCAAATATTGGTCGTCTAATATCAATTGGTTTTAAACAATGGGTTCATGTTGGATGTATTCTAGCTGCCTATAGTAGTCAAAAATTATCTCCATTAGATGAACCACCATATATTCTAAGAAATATAAAAGATATTATTAAACAATGTCAATCAAAGTATACATGTCATATGTGTCATAAACAAGGTGCAACAGTTATGTGTTGTGAACAAGATTGTAATATAAGATATCATTGTGATTGTATTCAAAAACATTATGCACAACAACAACAAATACCATCACTTAATTTAGTTAATGGAACATTAGCTAATTTACAAACATATTGTATTAAACATTATAAAAAAATGAATGGTGAAACAACAACGAATGATCAAATAGAAAGGATAAGCACAGAAACAAAACAAACAAGTAAATAAAATTGAAATATTTTAATAAATTTGACTTTTTATTATTAGTTTTATATATCTTAATATGTTTATTTTAATTTTTTATATTTTAGATTTATCTTCCAATAATATTCCTATAAAACCGGTTAAATCAATTAATTTATCATCAACTGTTTATGGTGATTTAAATCGTGAATTAATTGGTTTGAATTTAGATGATCTTAATTTATGTATTGGCTCATTACAAATTCATTCAATTGGAAATTATGATTTATTATTAGATGATGATTTTGATAGTGACGATTGTGAGAGTAATTCAAGTGATAATGATGATGGATCGGATGAACCGACAATTAGTAAACATTTAAAATTATCACATATTTATCCAAATGATTATCATTCATCTCGTCTTTATTGGTCAACAAAATGTGCAAAAAATATGACAGTATATCATTTATATATATCATGTGAAAGTAATTATCATAATATAAGAGAAAATCATCATAATTATGAACATGGAACATCGGCACAAGAACGACAACAAATAATTCATGAACAGTGTCAACAATATTTCAAACAATTACAAATGAAAATTGATGAACATCGAAAAGAAGTTAAAATATTATCATCATCATCGACAGATAAAACTACGACACATCAACAAAAACAAACATCAAATATACAGTTGAATAAAGAGAAGAAAAAGGCAAATAATAATAATAATGGTAAGAGAAAAAATTTTTAATATTTTTTAGACTATTTTTAATTATTTTTAATTTTTAGTACAGAAAAAGACGCGTGAATTAATGTCATCTGCATCTTATGAAAATACATCATCAGTGGTGAAACGTCAAACACCAAAATCAGCTATTCAAAATATTCGTCGTCCAAGAGATAAAAATCAATGTCAGAAACCATCAACAAAAATAAATCATCGACCTTCTCCAAATATTAACAATAAAAATTATTCTAATGATATAGATAGTGACAAATTTAATCATCGTAATTCGTTAACAATGAAAGCATCGAATCATTATTGTCATAAAGTTTATTCACCAAATAAAACTAAAGAAGTAATGAGTGTCGATTTTAAAACATTGCAACATTTACTACCTAATATTTCAAATAGAGAAATGTCACCATCACCATTTGCTATTCTACTAGCCAAAGCTTTACAACAAATTCAACCAACAACATTAGCAATTGGGTATGTGTAGTAGTATCTCAATTATAAATTGAAATTTGAATAGTCAACTGCATACTCATTTTTATATAAACTTATTTTTTTCTTTATTTTAGTCCACAACCACAAGCTTCACTCTCTCATGCTCCCATTCTCAGTTATTATTTATCTAGTCAACAGCCGAATAAAGATGACAATAACAATAATAACAATATTAACAATATTAATAATAATCATAAACAACAACAACATTCATCCACTAATACGGTGGCATCTGATCAATTATTACAACATTTATGGAAAACAATGAATTCAAGTAAAAAACACAGTATGTTTTCTGATGATAATTGTTTATTATTATTATTATTATTATCAAAATTCATAAACTTCTTTTTTTATAGATGAATCTTCTCAAAATCAACAACCATCTAAAACTTCATCAACATCTCATTGGCGACATATGCAACAGCCAAATCCATTGAAAAAACTTCAGACAAATAATGATCGAATAGTCCAATCAAATCCCCAACAAACAGTTGATGTTGTTGATCTAAAAATCAAATCATATCAACAGATAGATCAAGTTGATCATCAAATAAAGAATCATCAGTTGGATACTATAGGTACGTAAACAATGTTCGATTTTTTCTATTAATAACAATCATAAACTATTGATTTATTTTCTCTTTAGATTGTCTATGCGTATCAGAGAACAATAAAGAGTCATCGCCCATTGTTCTAGAAGCCGATAGTGTTCTCTTGACCGATATTGTTTTATCAAATAAACATAAACAGAATGAACAATTTCCAAAAGATTGTTTACCACAATTGGACGGATGTTTTGATGTTGATATTGATCATAATAATGACGTTGATATTGATGATGTTAGTCAAATAATTGAGTCATTACTCGATCAAATTGATCAAACGAATCGTCAACGATCAACAAGTGAACATTCATTAGATTTAAATGGAGAATATCAATTACTTGACTTAAATATTGAGTTAACACCAATATCACCTACTAAACTCCATCATCAATCACCAAAAAAAGAACAAAAATGTCATAAATTAAGTGAAGATGAAATTATTGAGGAATATAAACGATGGAAAAAATCGAAATACGTTCAAGTTAAATTTCGAATTCAAAGTGATGATGGCTATGAAATTTTATCCGATGATTTAAATCAAGCATGGGCAACAATTGTTAATTTAGGTATAAAATAGTATTCAATAGATATTGCAAACAAAATTAGAATTCTCGTCAATTTTAAATTTTCCTAAGTAAACTCTTAGTAAAACATGGATTTTCCATAGTCATTTTGCGATAGAAAACCAGGACATATTTTAACAACACTTGAAGGACATTAGAGCTGTGAGAATGAGTAATAAAAAAACCAACAGAATACAATAGAAAAATGAGTTGTAGAAAGAAATCCATTTTATTATCCACGTGTCCAGATGATTTATAAAGTCAAACGAAGTAGTACAATCGATTTCTACAGTAAAATCCATGTTGTACCCAGAGTTTATATCGGCAGATATGAATTCGAGAAATGTCTGCACAGATCGATTTCATACGACGGCGACTTATGACCAGATACGGTGGTGTTCCATATAGACGTAAAAAATCACACAATTGTAGACAGCTGTAAACATTTTCTTTACGGTCATCGTACACAACAACGTATTACATCTGCATGGAATACAACCACATTTTATAATCTTATTACCACCGTAAATCGATCGTTGGTAGACGTATACGACGGTCGTTTTCATTGTCCTAGATGTAACAAATATAGACGAAATTTATATTTTATTGGATAGTTCTAAATTTATCTAGATAAATTCTACATTTGTCTGTTACACATATACATCATTTTACCAAACTTTTATTCAAATTTTAGTTCGTGAAACACGTGACGATATGAAATTAACTCATTTACCGTTGACACTCTACGATGGTCATGATGCATTTGGTTTAAATAAAACTATCGTAAAAACATTATTAAAACAATTACAAATATGTACAATAAAAAATTATTTTCAAACACAAACAACAAAGAAACCGTTGAATGAATCATCATCAATATCTCCTGTTCAATTACCATTGTCCACATCATCATCATCAAGTCTAAAATCAATGAAAATGATTGTAAAACAAAATGAATGGTATAGAAAATTAATTTTATATAAAAAACAATTAAAAAAACAACATCGACAATATTCAAAAACAACTATTTATGAACGAAAATCTCACAAGAGACAACGATTTGGATGGTTATTAAATCCATCAAGAAAAATTTCCTATGCAAAACAAACATTTGAAATTGATGATGCACTGATACATTCAAGGTGGGCAATAAAACAAATTTTATACAAGTTTTACCAGATTATCATATTTTTTCATTTTATTTTAGACGTATTATCTTAGAAGAAGCGTCGGTTAGTTTACGTTTGTATCATTTACATTATTTTTCTGCACGATGTTTATTAGTTGGTCATTCGCCTATACATGGTTGTGGTCTATTTACATTGATTGATATTCTTGAAGGACAAATGATTATTGAATATTCTGGAGAAGTTATAAGACCATGTCTAACAGATAAAAGAGAAAGAGAAAATGAAGGAAAAGTAGGTTGAATAGGACGACGATATAAACAATATTAATATTGAATTTATTTTATTTTTTATTTTATTTTTTAGGGTTTTGGTTGTTATATGTTTACTGTTGATTCAATGCATGTTATCGATGCAACACATCGTGGTAATAAAGCACGTTTTATCAATCATTCATGTGAACCAAATTGTTTTTCTAAAACAGTTTTATGTGGTGGTATTAAACGAATTATTATTTATGCTCTAAAAGATATTCAAAGTGGAAAAGAGTTAACATACGATTATAGTTTTCCAGAAGAAGATGTTAAAATTCCATGTTGTTGTCGAACAGATAATTGTCGATTATATTTAAATTAATTAACATAATGATAATAACTTATATTTACATAAAAAAAAATATTTGAGAAGATTTATTTTAACAATACTTTCGCTTTCTGTTGTTAAAAAAAAAATCTGCTTTATTTAGTTTAGTTCAAGATAATTATTTTCGCTTCTTGATTGATATTCGATTGAAAATAACAGGTTGATGTATTATTGTATTTTTTCTTTTGTTCTTCTTCTTGTTATAACGTTTTTGTCTCTTGTTTTGTAATTTGATTCTTCTTCCTAGTCATTTCTTTCTTTCTGTCTCATTTATTAGCGTTTAGTGCGTTCTGTTTTTGTTTTCTTTTTCTGTCTATTTTTGCCAAAGATATATATCTAGAAAAGTAAGCTTCTTTTTGTAAAGTTAAATGACTGTTGATTAATTAAATTACTGTCCGTTTAAAAAAAAGATACCGTGTTGGCTGTTTGTTCAATTGTATTTTATAGATAAATCATTGTAGAATTAAAGTCTTCTTTTCATAGGCTGACATAATTTGAAATGTCTACGTAATACGTTCGAAAAGTTTCAAAACTTTTCATCTCTTTCTTTTTTCTTATAAAAATATAATTAGAAAAACAACCACCGACGTTTCTTTTTTCTTAAAGAGGACAGTACATGTAGTTTTCTGTCTCATCCTTTTCTCTCTTTATTTTTTATTTTTCTCTTCACAGTGTGATCTGTTTCTCTGTCTTCTTTTTTTTTCTTTGGTTTTTTAAAAATGTTATTGTACACTTCTTATATGAATCCATTTGTGTATGTTCGATAAAAAAAAAAAATAGAAGAAATGGCAATTGGATAACAAAAAAAACAGAAACTTTTTCAAATCTAACTGTTACAAAATAATTTTAACTGTTCACAAAACTAGGGTAAATGATTGCTTATCGAAGAGGTGAAAGAGAGGTATGTAAAGTCGTGTGGATTCAAGTTTTTCTTAGTCATCCAATATTTTTGTATTAGAGTTACGTTTTTATTTTTTGTCTCCAGATGGTGACAACGATGCTAATTATTAGATCTGCTTGATCACGAATCGTTTTAGATGCTGATAAAATTTTTCTTCTGGAATTCCGTTTAGAACAATCAAAATTGGCAACTATTTTAGTGTCGTAATCGATGAGCTGTGCTATGTTTATTACAATTTCAATGTGAAATCAAGACGTTGCTAGTCATAGTAGTCTGATGGCTGCTGTTGGGAAATCGAGATGTACGCCAATATAACTTTCGCTAAACTAGCATTTCGCCAATTGTCGAAGGTCCACTTGACTTTTGCCAATAATTCAGTTGCATTGTCTCTTCAACGAAAAAAATGACATGATTTGTATTGAGAGACAATACAATTCCAGTCATAATTGACGAAAGCCAATTATCAAGTACCTCCATGATTCCTGCTATTGATTATTAGATAGAAAAAATACTTGAAAAACGTAATTTGTTTAATAATTAATTATACATAATTCGGCATACAAGACATGAAGACCCGTTGAAAATTTGAATGCAAGTGACGATATAATCGAACCATTTAACGATAGTTTAGAAGCAATAAACAACAATAACATCAAAATGTTATGTGAAGAGTGGGAGATGGCAGCAAGATCGTTTACCATTAGTGTGTTTTGTCGCGTTGATTGAAGTATTAATATACTGAGCACTCACAAGGCCATTGGGGCGGATCTTTTTTCTTACTAGAATGATATTTTTTCTATATATCTTACATTACTAAGAAGTTTTGAAACTCATAATTATTTATGTGTCTGGAAAAATAATCATAATCTGTTGATAACTGATAACATTTTTTATGCGGCAAAATCATGTCCAAAAACAACTGTTGTCAATACGCTGTCATTATATGTTTCATAGTAAAAAGTAATGTGCCTCATTTATATATCGCAGTAAATTGTGTTTCAGACTGTCTGAGCAAATATGTTCGAAACGAATGTGCCACGATCGAAGTGTCATGGTTACTAAGGTTCTAAAGATGTAGTTTTAGTCATAGCACATGTTATCAGTTATCAAAAGATTATGATTATTCTTCCAGCAGATATGTTAGGCTCTAGGAAAGAAAACATGTCGCTCCTTCCTCTGTTTTTGTGTGTGTTGTAACATTCTCCGTTTGATATTTCTTTACCATCTCTTGATTTGAAACCGGATGTAGATGTTGCTAATAAAAGAAAAATGTTACTTGTTTCTTTGATTTTTCAGCGGTTTTCTAAGACTTGAAACATTCCGTTGAGACAAATGAAATTTATTTGTCCGTACTTGTCGACTATCGTCTAAGTTCGTGCAGTTTAATCTAGTCGTTATAATCAATCTTGTTCTTGGTTACACTCCGAAAATTATATCTCAATAGGTAAACTCTTTTGAGCACATTGGATATCCCAAGTAGATTCGTGACAGCGACATTACGTAGAGCGGCCGAAACAAGTTGCAGTTATTTTAAAAATAAAATAAGAGGTGAAAATACTAAATCCGCAGTATTTTCTATACGGTTAAAAGAATGTGTCGTATATGTCCTAGAGAATGTGTCGCAGTCTCAATGGGAAAAATGTGCATAGAATATGTTTTGTGATACATTATTTTTTAGTGTGTTGATCTTATGTTGATTATCAAGTATTGTACAACGATAAAACACCTACTAGAATTGCTACTTTTACTGACAGCAATCAATGACTCTGCTTTCTTGAAGCATTTCCTGTTGAATTCAGAAGTGGTACTCAAGGCAACTTTCTCGTTTCTGTCGTGCCGTAAGACGCGATAAAGAGTCACGGTAAGTACCCGTAACGCGATCACGGTTATAATCACTAAATAAGAGTCTTATTTTATGATTATGGGGCTATTGTGGTCTAAGAATGATCGCGCTGAATTCACGATTGTCATGCCGCAATTCACTGTTCTTGTGCTATTGTCCTATCACGGATGTCATATCGTGATCGTGCTTGTCTCATAAAACCGCTCCACGACTCTAATTCTCGCGCAGACACGTCGCGATCACAGATTAATGGCTATTTTAGCGTCACGGCTCCCATCCTGAGTACTACGTTCTCGGATTATTCGATTTTCACTTCATCAGATGTTTGATTCCAGTCAACTAGCAGGACTTATTGTTGAGCGCACGATTCATTCTATCTCCGTGAATGAATATTATTTCAGTCTTCTTAATAATGGTTTAGGCCATATTAAGTTTTTATTGAAGTAAGAAACTGTTTTTGTTTTTTCTGAAAGTACCAATTTTTCGCAAAAACTTTATAAGAAAATTATCAACTGTATTTTCTGAAAAACAAAAGCAGTTTCTTACTTCAATAAAAAATTAATATGGCCTAAACCATTATTGAGAAGACTGAAATAATATTCATTCACGGAGAGAGATAGAATGAGTCGTGCGCTCGGAGCCACCAACAGGGCTAGACTGGGCTGAACCCTGCCTAGAAAGCTCGGAGCCCCGCCTAGACAGTCTTTTAAAACTTTTTCTGAAATTCAGCTTAAATTTATTAGCACTACTTCAGACCGAACTCCAGAAAAGTGATGGGCTGAGCCCTACCTAGCACGAAATCCTGGTACCGTCGCTAAACAACATAAGTCCTGGCAATTAGTTGGAATAAAATGGAGCGTAGAATTGCTAAAAGCATTTAAACCTACACTTTATGCAACTTGTTTTATGCGGTTTTTTCTTCGAGAACATGGTCCATGTAACTTAGTATACAGCAATTTTCGAACATTATCTCAATTTTTACTACGAGGTATGAAGGTCAGAAAAACAGTGGATATATTATATAAGAAAATGTTCACTCTCAGATCGACAACTACTTTCTCCTGTGTATTCTCAATTTTGGTTCGACATATAACTGGTATTAGACCGAGACTTAAGAGTGAGATGGGTTGATGCTGAGTATTACCAATAAGGTAACTACAGACACAGACGTATGTGAAGAAAAATTCACACGCGAACTCATGGAGGTGAGATCAATATGACCTTGACGCTTGACACCCGTTCGTTGAATGTTCTCTGCATAGACGTTGGAGAACTATTCTCCGATCAGAAGCGTTTAGAAAACCGATACTGGTATCTGTTACACCCCATAAGACACAAATGGCAGTCGATTTATTACACCGGGGTTACTCATTAATATTATCAACCTCGTTGGCACATTTCTCACTTTGATGCATTATTATTCTGGAACCTTTTCCAATCAACATGTTCAATTCGGCCTATGCACGAGTGAAATTACTTAGATTTAGTGCATTTAACTGAAAGAGGGGTCTTTTATACTTTGAAAGTAACCTTAAGAGAGAATCAGATAGTTTAATCTCAAGACAACAAAAAACGAAGGATTCAATATGTCTCACTCTCGCCTAGAAATTGCTGTATACATACGTACCTAAAGAGTGAGCCCTAAGTCTTGAAGCCGATGAATATAGGAAACTAAGTCTCACTCATCTCCTTAAGAATCATGTCGTAAGTATCAGAGCAAAGCGTGATCGAATCATGACTGTAAAAGTTCTTGTTAAAAACTATCATTTAAAAAATTACTACTGATAACATCGAGTTAATTGCACAACTTCAGTCGTTGTACAGAATATAGATACAGAACAGTAAATTTAGTTTTGTATGTTAACTGCAAAGCTAAGTTCACGCATACAAACTTGATTTTGTGTTCTCCGATAGTTTTAGTTTAGAATACTATAATGGAATATTTTTCCACTTGTATTCTGGCAGAATAAAGCTTATATCAACTGTCACGTCATGAGTCGCGGTAGTGAGTCATGTCGTGGGTAATATGAGTCTTGCGCGATCGCAGTACGGCAAATTGTCGCTTCATAACTATACAAAACTTACTTTCAATAATGTGAAATATATCGCGATCCGATCATGAAGCGATATCAAGATTTCTTAGCAATCGTGCCTTGAGTTAGTGAATTTATCGTGATCATGCCGTAGCAAGCACGATTACGGTATGAGGGAGGCAGGTGTTCATCTGAGTAGTTAAGTGCAAGCGTATCTGATATTCGACGACTCAGATATCGAAAAAGTTAACCCGATGAATCCCACGCTGCCACTGGAAACAATTTGAGCATTGTCGGATATCATCGATGTCTCAACATTTAAAATAGAAGAAAGAGATCTGTCTGTTCTTTTTTCTATTGCCAATTGCACCAAGAATGGGTATACACCATCTGACAGTGCGATAAAATACAAAATTTAAATTAAGAAATACATTTGGCACAGTCACATGGACACCCGATTAGCTTCGAACAACGACTGTAAAATCAGCTATACGTTAAGAAAAAATAATAAATTATTACATAATGATTTAAACTGCGTACACAAAAATTTTCACTATTGATTTCGACAATTGAAAGTAAAAGTTGAAGAAAATAAAGAATTATTACTAAAATGACAAGCAAAAACGAAGAAAGATATACTATTGCAGAAAATAAAATAAATGGTGGAACGATAATTAGTTATACTTTGTAAATTATTTTCAATAGAAATGAAAAATACTTTCACAAAAATAGTACAAAAGACAACGACGACGATACAAATAAGAACCGCTGCATATATTTTACAACTGAGATCGCTCAATTGGCTGTTCTGCAATTCAAGATAACGTGAAGGCAATTGAAGTAGAAACATTCTGATGAATTTTAGCGGAAACCGCTAAAATTTCAAAGTTGAATTGTCCCTCAAATATATCAATTTTACGAAGAAAAGTTTTAAAAAAAACTGGTATTTCGATAATAGCCAAAACCGTTATATTGTTATCCATGACACTCTGTAAGGAAACAAGAATACTCAGCCTTTGAAACTTGATCATAGATATTGGACAGTACATGCTACAAATTCAAATTCAATTTAAAAATTTAACCAGCGTTTTATCATTTATCATTAGCAAGTTCATTTTGATGATTTTATTTAATGATTTATATCTTTTGTTTGTTTATTATTCTTGTTGCATTTTTTTTGGGGGGGGGGGGGGGGGGGGTTATTTTTGAAAATGAACGGGGCCGGGCGCTTTGGTGAATAATTTTGGGTGTATGCAAAATTTTTTATACACCAAATTGG